>JBBPTU010000020.1:0-75175 GCA_038094295.1 Tylopilus aff. beelii
CTGAGTTACATCGCACTATCGATCGTGCTACTGAGGCCTTTGTTCAAGCAGGTCTTCTTAGCACCTCGGACCGGGACCTGTACCTCGTATATCCTATGGGGGATTCAAATGTGGGAAGCCCAACCACGGAGTAGCTGGGTACCTGTTTTCTTTCGCATCGCCTTCCCTTCCTTTCTTGTGTCCGATCTGATCTTATCCTGTACACTGCAATACGGACTCTTTAGAAGCGTCCACTGCCTTCCGCAGTCCGCAGTATGTCTTCTTTCTTATTGCTTCATCTCCGCTCGCATCGCCTCCGGATGGAGCTTGTAGTTAGTACTTTCCTGGACGCTCCACCTCCCCCTGCCAATTCTACTTACATTGGTAGTAGTTTCCCATCCCCTCCATAGTTACGTATAAAAGCGCCACTATCAGCACTCATGTACTTTAGTTAGATCTACGCAATCACCAGCGTAACTTACTCACGCCACTCGAGGGAGCGAGACCTCAGAACTGGCTCGGAACCGCCACGCTTGTGTCATAGCAGCCCTGACCTTCACTTATTTGCTTCGGATCTTCGCTCAAGCCGTCACCCTCATGATCGGCGAGATACTATTACGCTACTGTGTTAACAAAAGATCTAACTCTTCCCCTGGCTCTAACTAATACGTTCAGAGCCGCCTCACCCCCATCACGACTTCCTATCAAGTCCCGGATAGCTCCGACTCGGATACTCCCCCTCCACCCCCGCTATCTCGAAGACCATCCTCGCATGCGGCAATTCCTTCTCACCCATCTTCGTCACGTCGTATTCAGGATAGATGCACTCCTCTATCAGGCGGAACCCCGCAGACCCCCATCACACATCTCCCAGTAGGACCAGAACGTTGGAGAGCCCGAAGCACCTCTAGAAGCTCCCCACAACCCCCACTCCTCGAAGCTGGGCGAACTCAACCCACTGCCGATAGCCCCCCCCTCCCCTCTGCCCATCAGACGCTATCGCCCTTGTCTCCTGAAGTCCCTATCCACATGGATACGGAACCATTGCCAGATCCGCCCAAAGAATCTTATGTACCATCTGACGAGGAGCGAATCGACCTTTTTGGACCAGATCCGGAATACGACTCCCGTCCCCATCCCCCCTCCCAAAACCCTATTGTTGCTGCCCTACGAGACGCCATACGCGACCCTAGAAGTTAGAGAATGGCAGACGACGGAGACACCCACAACTTGGCCGGATCATCCTTTAAGGAGAACAAAGCGGCTTTACCAGATGCCTTTTCTGGTAACGCCAAGGACGCTCGCAGATGGATGTCACAGATGCGAGCCTACTTCTCGGTCAATCCCGCCACCTTCGGCACTAAGGAAGCCCCAAACGAGCAACAGATGGTTATCACGCTCCTCAACCAGATGAACAAAGGCCGAGGGATGGCATTTGCCGAAAGCTGGTACAACAGAATCCAGGATCCCGCAGTCAAGGAGGAAGACCTCACGTTCGACAAAGTATCAAAGGACTTCCTCGCCCTCTTCTCCCCCCTCTCCATCAAGCAGGAAGCACGGAATGCTTTGGACATCATCACCATGGACGATTTCAAGGGAGATTTCCGAGAGTTCGGGAGAGCCTTCGAACTAGACCTGGCCAGGTCCCAAATGGACGATCAGGATGATATCAAACAAATCTTAAGGGGAGCAGTGTCCCTCGACTTAGCCCAGAAAATGGCAGGAGTCAACGAAGAACCAAAGACGGCCCGGGAATGGCTGGATAAAGCAGGGGTATTCTATGACAGGAATCTCCAGTACAAACATGACCGGCGCAGGAAGGGAGGTTATTACTCCTCCTCGTCCAGGGTCTCTGAAAATCACCAAAAGAAGGACCCCGATGCAATGGATGTAGACACCATTCGCCTAACTCCAGACGAATGTGCGGAGTGTTTCGCCAAGGGCCTGTGCTTCATTTGTAGGAAGAAAGGCTGTTCTGCCAGGAACCACAAAAAAGGGAAAGCCCCATGGAGGGAGAAGAACAGAAATCCCCCACGCCAAGAAATCAGAGCAGCTGTGGCCGATATCCCCCTCCAGCAATTCGCCAGGAAATACAAAGTTTCGGAAAGGACCGCGTTAGAAACCCTCCGGATCTGCTACTCCAAGCCCTCCGAAGACTCAGAAGAAGACGCCTTGGAGGAAGAAACGGCCGTGAATAGGTTAACCCTGAATGAGGGTTTTTAGAAGGGAAGGAAGGATCAGTGTCTTCGCTTCCCAAAATCGCTCCTGTGTTTGTAACCGATAAGAAATCCCAGTCAATGCATATTCCCATCTCACTGTACACTGGGACCACAGGACAAATCGCTGAAAAGAAGGCCCTCGTCGATAGCGGGGCAACCGGGTGCTTTATCGATCACCAACTCGTGGCTCACATGAAGTGGCCAAAGAAGCGCCTTACCAGACCGGTAAAGGCGAGCAATGTTGACGGAACTATTAACCAGAACGGGTTAATACGCTTCTCGGTCACTCTCCAGGTACGGATCGGCGATCGGGAATGTCAGCAAACCTTCCTAGTCATCAACTGCAGAAAGGAAGACGTCATCCTCGGACTACCCTGGTTACGAGAACAAAACCCGATTATCAACTGGGCGATGGGGAAGGTCCTGCTTACCTCACCTCCGAAACTATGTCACGATTCCCCGAAAGCAGTAACTCAACGATACCTAATCCGGTACCTAGGAATGGACCCTGACGCTCGGATTACCAGATGGTGGAAGAAGAAACTGGATCATGAAGCTGCTAGGGCTTACCCAACACGACAAACAACTATATCCACCAAGATCGCCGCAGATACGGTCAAAACCAAAGTCGTACTGCCGAAAGAATACGAACCTTATAGGAAGGTTTTCGAGGACCCACCGCTAGGGGAACTGCCCCCGACGCGGGATTTCGACCACACCATCAAACTCACTCCTGACTTCGTCCCGAGACGGGCTAAAGCCTATCCTCTGAACCCCGAGGAACAAAAAGCATGCAGGGAATTCGTAGATGAACACCTAAAGAGTGGGAAAATCACTACCTCAAAATCCCCACAGGCCTCCCCCTTCTTCTTCGTTCCAAAAAAAGACGGCAAGCTACGTCCATGTCAGGACTACCGCCACCTAAACTCTGGGACCATCAAGAACGCTTACCCCCTGCCGCTCATATCAGACCTAGTTGATAAATTGAAGGAGTCTTTGATTTTCACCAAAATGGACGTCAGGTGGGGGTATAACAATGTCCAGATTCGACCGAACGATCAATGGAAAGCAGCGTTTAGCACCCCTTTCGGACTATTCGAACCCACCGTAATGTTCTTTGGCTTATGCAACTCCCCTGCCACGTTCCAAGCCCTGATGGACAGCATCTTCGGTGATCTCATTGCAGAAGGATGGCTCGTGATTTACATGGACGACCTCCTCATCCATTTGGCCGACCAAGAAGCCCATGACCAAAGGACCAAGAAGGTATTAGCTCGTCTCCAGGAACACAAATTATACCTACAATTGGAAAAGTGTAGCTTTAATGTCCCAGAGGTCGAATACCTAGGGATGATCGTCAGGAAAGGAGCAGTCCTCATGGACCCCGTAAAGCTCACGGCAATCGAAAACTGGCAACCCCCCACTTCTGTGAGGGCAGTGCGGTCCTTCATCGGATTCTGCAATTTTTACAGGAAGTTCATCCCCGGGTTCTCGGATATAGTACGCCCACTCCACTCACTTACCAAGAAAGGGGCCCCCTGGGAATGGACGAAGGAACATCAGGACGCCTTCGTCGCCTTGAAACAGGAATTCCTAAAGGCGCCAGTCCTTCGTTACCCAGATACTACCAGGCCGTTTACAGTGATGACGGACGCTTCGCTCATCGCCGCGGGCGGTGTCCTAATGCAACAGGATGCCGCTGGGGATCTCCACCCTTGCGCCTACTTCTCGAAAACCTTCGGTTCGGCGGAACGAAATTACGACATCTATGACCGAGAAATGCTCGCGGTCATACTGGCGCTCCATGAATGGCGCCATTACCTAACAGGAACGACTCATCCGGTAACCATTCTCACAGACCACCGCAACCTCACCTATTTCAAACACCCCCAAGATCTTTCGCGTTGCCAGGCACAGTGGCAGATGTTCCTTCAAGATTTCGACCTTATCTGGAAAGCGCTCCCCAGTACCACTATGGGCCCTGCCGATGCCCTTTCCCGGAAGCATGATGTGGATACTTCCGGCAACAACCACCATGTCACATTCCTCCCGCCCGACGCCTTCGTCCGCATGATTGACGTCGCGATTGCCGACAAGATCGCGTCTTCCACTTCGGATGACCCCCTTGTACTCCACGCCCTCCAGGCCTTGCGGGACAACTCCCCGATCCTCCCCCGCCCTCATCGCGACAATTGGACCTTTGTGGGAGGTTCCCTCTACTTTAAGGGTCGCCTTTACGTCCCCGAGGCTGCACAGGGCGACCTCCTTCGGGAACTCCATTACTCCCCCGCCGGCGGCCATGAGGGCCGTTTTCGCACCCTCCATCGGGTTTCCAAGGACTACTGGTGGCCGGGCCTTGCCACCCATGTGCGGAACTTCATCGCCGGCTGTGCGGTTTGCCAGGCTGCGAAGGTCAACACCCACCCTACCGCCCCCAGGCTGTCCCCTATCCCCTCCCAGGCCCTTCGTTCGTTCCAACAAATCTCAATGGATCTCATCACTGACCTCCCGCGGTCCGGCGGACATGACTCCGTGCTGGTCGTGGTCGACCAGGGGCTTATGAAGGGGGTCATTTTCTGCCCATGCTCCAAAACGATCACGGCAGAGGGAGTAGCAGACCTTTTCCTTTGTTTCGTCTTCCCCAGATTTGGCCTACATGATAAATGCATCTCGGACAGAGGCCCTCCATTCGCGTCTGCCTTCGCTAAAGAGCTAGCACGCCTGCTCCACTACAATGTTGCGCTCTCCACTGCCTATCACCCCCAGACCGACGGGGAGACGGAACGGGTAAACCAGGAACTCGAAACTTACCTTAGAATATTCTGTGGAAATCAGCCAGATGAATGGGCAGTGATGCTTCCCTTAGCCAAATTCTCTCATAACTCCGCGACACACTCCGCCACTAACGTAACCCCCTACTCCCTCATGATGGGCTATGAACCTAGAGCATATCCCCCATTGTCCAAGGCCACCTATCTTCCGGCGCTTGAGACTCGCGCAAAACTTCTCGAGGAAGCCAGAAAAGAAGCCTTAGCAGCCCATCACAAGGCCCAACAGGATATGAGGGAACGAGCCGCGTCCCGGTTTAAGGGATGGAAAGTAGGAACGAAGGTCTGGCTCGAAGCCAAGGACCTTAGGATCAAATACCAAAATCGGAAGCTAGCACCTAAGCAGGTCGGCCCCTTCGAAATAACCCAGGTTCTTAGCCGCCTGAGCTACAGACTGGTGATTCCAGCGACCTGGAAAATCCATGACATATTCCACGCCTCGAAATTATCCCCAGCTATCGTAACACGAGAACACGGACCCAGCTTCCCCGCCCCACCACCCCAATTAGTTGATGGGGAAGCCAAATATGAAATAGAAGCCATCAAGCGCCACAGGAGAGTGGGAAGACAAACCGAGTACCTGGTGTCATGGAAAGGCTATGCCCCGTCCGAGGACTCATGGGAACCTGCCAGTAACATTTCCCATGCCAAACGAACCCTCAAAGAGTATCAACGGCGACACCCCAAAGACTTCACACGCTCCTAACACCCCACCATGTTCTCCATCTGCGAGCTCCTCGCCCTCGTCATCGTCTCTTTCTTCATTCTCCTCGCCTATCTCACATCCCTCCTTTCCAGGAAGGGAATGGTCTTCCAGATCCAACGATCCCACACCGGGATCCAAATCACCATCGTCACCCCGTCCTACGCCTCCAACGCTACCGGCCAGTCTTGGACCTACTCCGCCCCGACCGCCCTCCCCCAGTCCAACCCCAATTGGAACCCCACCTGGAACCCAACGGACGGAGCGGTATCTTTAGACTAATAAGGAAGTCGCTTTGGGAAGGGGATTTATACCCCGTCCACATCATCCCTTCCCCAACCCCCCATGCCTTACTTCCCCCACTATGTCCTCGCCTGCGACGTCCATGCCACCTACCCTGATGGTGACCATCTCCCCGAGTTCATCCCCTGGTTCCCCTACCTCCTCGCTCCCGAGCTCCAACTTGAGCTCCTGGACCTCCTCTCCCATTCCCCAGACCGAGTGGCAGAGCTCGAGCGAGCCGCAGCTCTCCCCTCCAACCACCCCGTCCTCCAACAATTACTGGCCATCCACGCCACCAGAAAGGCTGCCCTCTTCCTCCAATGGTCGAAGAAGTCCACCCCCAATAAGACCGCCACCGTCTCCGCCATCGCTCCCGCAGTTCTCGACCTTTACAGGGAACTACCAGACCTCGGGGTATTTCCCGCCCTCAACTGCACCTCCTACGACATGCGGAACTCCCTTCTGCGTGATCTGTTCGCAGCGTTCCCCCTGGAGCGGTTTAGGGAGTACATGGGACGAATTACAGGGAAACTTGCCCTTAGGATCTCGGACCCCCCGCCCGCCATATCTCTCGCTGGAACTCCTAGCAAGCGTGGCAGGAAGAAGAGATCTCGTGGAAGACCAACTCTTGGGACCACCGGGGAGGTATCCCTGGCAGTGGGCCACGCCTCCTCCCTTCCCCCCACCCCCTCCTCCACCCAGCCGGACGCTACCCCCATTGCAGTTCCCCCAACCCCGCCTTCCCCCCGCCCCCCTATCAACTCACTGGGCACAACCCCCCACTCCGCCCCCTCCCTTCCCAGTCCTCCCCCCTCTTCCTTACCATCGCTTGACACGATCAGCAATTCCAACTTGGAGGTCGCCCAGGCGGGCTGGGAACTTGGAGCAGGAGAATATTTCTCCGCGCCGCACCACCTACCCGCCACAATTCGACCGGGCAGTCCGCCGCCCCCTCCGCAGGTACACCACACCCCCCGAAGAGTCAATCCCTCAGGACTTGCTCCCCCGACGAGGGCCCGTTGCCACTCCTGCAACGACAACACTCACTTCCGTCCCAACTGCCCCCTCTACACCTGTAAGTTCTGCCTCATCCGCGCCCCAGGTCACCCCCAATACTCCTGTCCTCGCAACCCCTATCGATGCGCTACCTGCGGTGTTAAAGGACACTCTGTGGCGGAATGCCGCGACCTTGACTGGGACACCTGGGACGACAACGTCGTCGTCTGGAACGAGGGAGACCCCTATGGTTACTGAGTCAGAGCCTCAGTCACAGACGGGGGGTAATGTTACGGGCTGGGAAGAGATCGAAAGGCGATACGCTGAGTTACATCGCACTATCGATCGCGCTACTGAGGCCTTTGTTCAAGCAGGTCTTCTTAGCACCTCGGACCGGGACCTGTACCTCGTATATCCTATGGGGGATTCAAACGTGGGAAGCCCAACCACGGAGTAGCTGGGTACCTGTTTTCTTTCGTATCGTCTTCCCTTCCTTTCTTGTGTCCGATCTGATCTTATCCTGTACACTGCAATACGGACTCTTTAGAAGCGTCCACTGCCTTCCGCAGTCCACAGTATGTCTTCTTTCTTATCGCTTCATCTCCGCTCGCATCACCTCCGGATGAAGCTTGTAGTTAGTACTTTCCTGGACGCTCCACCTCCCCCTGCCAATTCTACTTACATTGGTAGTAGTTTCCCATCCCCTCCATAGTTACGTATAAAAGCGCCACTATCAGCACTCATGTACTTTAGTTAGATCTACGCAATCACCAGTGTAACTTACTCACGCCGCTCAAGGGAGCGAGACCTCAGAACTGGCTCAGAACCGCCACGCTTGTGTCATAGCAGCCCTGACCTTCACTTATTCGCTTTGGATCTTCACTCAAGCCGTCACCCTCGTGATCAGCGAGATACTATTACGCTACCATGTTAACAAGAGGGTGGAGGAGGTGGAGGGGAAAGTGGGACCAGAGATGGGAGTTTTCGGTGGAGATGGCTTAGGTACTCTTCCTCCACTAGATCTCTTACCCCTCTTGCCAGCCCCCTTGACTTGGAGGGAGAAGGTGAGTCCCTCAGACACGTCCACTGTGGGATGAATCGGGCCCACATATTCTCTGACGCAGACCAGGTACCCTTGGAATTCGCTGGTGGGGAGGTAGATGAATACTCAACATACCATGGCACATCACATTTGGAATGAAAGGGTAGTGACTAGGGACAAGTATCCACTCTCCAGCATTTCATCATAATACCTCGGGAGTGACATTAATATGGCAAAGAGTGCTGCCATTGTCGAAGGCACCTCAGGCTCTCCTCCCTGCCAAGAGAGTGTGATAAGAGAGCATTTGAGGGTGTGAATGGCCAGGATGTAGTCCATGAGGGGGCTAAAAATCTGGTATCCCGGGAGTGCCTGAAGCTTGAGAAGGGCAGGGGGACATTTGAGGAGGACGGAACAGAGTTCACATCGTTGTCTGGTGGTGAGGAGTTCGAGGAATAGGGGGAAGTCCTCGAAGATCTTGCAGTCATCTTGGTAGGCGACAGTGAGGGAGGTGGAAGGAAAGAGTTCGATTGGGGAGGCCAAGACATGGTTGGGGAAATGGGAGAGGGGTTGCATTTTTTTGGGGAAAGGGAGGCGAGACGGGCTCACTTAAATATCTCCTCCTTCAATTTCCTCATGATCCGTGGTTACCCACTGTTGTTGCCAGTTTTGGTCTAGGGTTTCCTGGGTAGGTGGTGGCAGGATTGGTGATGCAGGGGGGGAGGTGGCGTGGGTTCCCTGGGAATCGGAGTGATGATTGTGGGAGGGACCAGAGGTGGTGGTGATGGGGGCCTGGTGGGGGGAGCAGTCAGGGCTGTTGCCCATGTTCTGGCTAGTCCAGGGAGATGAAGTGGGGCCAGTGAAAAGGAGAGCCACCCCCGCGGCGTGGTGATCGAGAGGTTTATTCTGTACTGGCTGTAGCTCCAGTAGAAGATGGCGAGAAAAGTGAAGAAGAAGTATGAGAGGGCCAAGGTGCAGAGGTTGATTACTGAGAGCATGTTGGTGGTCGGGAGTTTACTTTCATTGAGGGAAATCTTTTGGGAATCATGCTTGGTAATCTTTTAATGTCTTTTTGGCATGGGAAAGGTTGGCGGTCGGTTCCCAGGTGTCCTCGCTATCGGCATAGCCCTTCCACCCAATTAGGTATTTCCAACTTTTTCCTTTACAACAGCAGCGTTTGATGGTTTCAATTTCGTACTTGGCGTCCCCTTCTACCATTTGTAGGGGTGGCTGAGCGAAGGTGGGTCTGAACTCGGTAGTGGTGGTGGCGGTGGTTAATTTGGAGGTGTGGAAGACATCATGTATTTTCCATGTTGGGGGAAGCACGAGTCAGTAATTAAGTCCACTTAGTACCTGAGTGATCTTGAATGGTCCAACCCTCTTTGGGCCTAGTTTTTGGTGGGCGAATTTGATCCAAAGGTCCTTGGCTTCCAGCCATACTTTGTCCCCTACTTTCCATCCTTTGAACTTCAAGTTTACTCGTTCTTGCATATCCGGTTGAGCTTTCTGGTGGGGTGCGAGTGCTTCCTTCCAGGCTTGGTCCAAAATCTTTAGACGATATTCGAGTGCCAGAAGGAAGGTGGTTTTTAAGAGGGGGGGGTAGACTCGTGGTTCGTATCCCATCATTAGGGAAAATGGGGAGGCATTCATAACTGAATGGGTGGCCAAGTTAGAGCCTGTACAGGAGCATAACTTTCACTGTTTGCTCTTGTTTTATTGCTGCAATAAGTCCAGCATGGTGTTCCGGGTTTTGTGTGGAGACTGAAATTTGACGACCCTTCTTTTCCCCCATACAATGATTCACTCCTTTCCTCATACCCACCTTGAACAGGTAGATCAACATTGTCAACTTGTACGCAGCCAAATTAAATCTGTTATAACTCTACTCGATTATACTGTCGATCTCATGTCTCAAGATGTACAATCAGCAGCTAAAACAAAGTGGTCTGAAGTAGAGGTTGATGCGTTGGTTGCATTCCTTATAGAATCTCAGGCTGAATGTGGAGATGGTGGAAACTTCCAGGAAAAGACATACAGAGCAGCAGTAGTATACATTGCACCACTTCTCACTAGTGGGAAGGCAAAAGACTGGAAGAGCATCAAGTACAAATGGGGCACTGTAAGTCCACCGCCTTGTCGAGAGAGATATAATGAGCTGATTATAATCACAGTTAAAGGCCACCTATCTAGCAATCTGTCTTTGACACAACCAGTCAGAGGTTCACTGGGATGATGACTGTGGAGTGAACATTCAAACAGAGTCCAATATGCAAGTTTTGCAAGAGTTTATTATGAAGAATAGAGTATATTCCATCTGATTGTCTGATTTAACTGCTTGACTGATTACCTCCCTCCATAGCATTCAGTCATGAATGAATTTTGAAACAAGGGATTCAAATACCGTGCGCAGATAGAAGAGATTTATCCGGATGGAAATCAATCTGGTGTCACTGTTTTTTGACCACCTAGTGGTACCATCACATCTACTACTCGACCTCAAACCACCACCGGATCTACCAGTTCTCTTCTGTGCATGGATCGCAATGAAGCCATGGTGTTCCCTTCCCATATAGCCAGTGCCACTCATAATTCTCCTGCTCCATCTTCTCAAGTCTGCACCAGTGCCACCAGAGCTGTAACATCATCTTGGTCCAAGAAGTGGCCCTTGTCCACGTTGTCACCCGATGAGACAGCCCAGTCTCTTCTCTTCTCACCGTTAGCCCCTCCAGTATCTACAGTATCGTCTCCTTCCATCCACTCCAGCAAGCGCAGCCATTATTCAGAATGTGACAGCCTTGTTGCTCTGGCTGTCCCACCTCCTGTGAGTCACAGCAGTAGCCACAAGAATACGACAACCTCTGCTCTCGTTGGTATCAAGAGTACGCTTCAGGAGATTAACCAGAAGGTGGACAACACGTTTCTTGACCCGTTGAGGAGTGTTGAGATCGCCATTCCAGCCATGTACAAGATCGAGCAGTTAGAGGATGAACACCGCTGATTTTTTTCATCATTGTTGACCAGGAACCCTACCCCCGCTGTTATATTTAATTCTATGCCAGGCGACGCAGAGCGTGCTCAGTACATTTTGGATCTGTATCATGACCTGCAGAACAATCCGAATATGGTGGGTGCAATCGTTGGTAGTAGCAGTCTGTAGTAGGCAACCACTTTCAAGTCTGTACTATGTATCATCGATGCATCAATGGTATTGATTTCTTCTGCAAACTATGGGCTAGCGATGGATAACATATCAATGTCCTTGTCTGACTCCAGCTAAGCCGGTAAGTTTCCACTAGCCAGGAGCTCCTAGTAATCCTCCCACATTTGCTGAGCAATATTATCTCACATGGTGCGCACTGCCACACGATCCGCGTTGGTATCATCACCATCAGTGTCTCCATGTTCCTTACCCTCAGGATCAATTGAATTGTTGGTCGGATGAAGCACATCATCTTCAAGTTCATTGTTATCTGAATCGCTGTCGCTGTCAGGATCTATGCTTGGATCATAGATGGAGGTGAAGTTGTGCAAGGCCACAAGGGCCACGGGAAGTTGAACCTGTACTTCGAGATTATATTCAAGGGATAGGAGTAGAATTTGAAAACGACACTTGATAATTCCAAAAATTCGCTTGATGACATTACGGGCTGATGCATGACGGAGATTGAACAGTTCTTCCTTGTTTTGAGGCCTGAATCATGACGATCAGATGGAAAATAATTGAGCCGATCAGTGCATACCTTTGACGAGCCTGAGCCCACTCTGCAAAGTGGTAACGGACACCGTGATATGGAACAAGTAACTGGCATCGAAGCAGGTAATCAGCATTGCCTAGTAAGTATTTTTCCTGGGGAATATGAAGATGGGTTCTGATTGCATCATCATATATGTGCACATCTATAGCTGATCCTTCCCATCCAGTCAACACATACATGAAATGGAGATCGAAATTGCAAATGAAAAGTGTGTTCTGCGAGAGGAAACCCTTCCTGTTGCAAAACTAACCACATAGATGGGCCGGGGGTGCAACGGGGATGTGGCTACCATCTATGGCACTGATTGCATTACAGAAGTATGGCCAGAATTTAGGATTTCGTCTGATCTTTCGGGGGGGACGTTCACCGGTTGGAAAGGTAACGAACTTAGTGTAGAATGGTGGGCTAGAGAGGGCATATAAGATCTTTTTGAAATAACTACGGACACAGATCAATGGCAGCAAAAAATAACAAAAGAATCACTTACCGGGTAATCGTACCATTAGACCGTTGAAATCACTCGCCAACATGTCATGTTGTGAGACCTGTTATACACATATACAGGAAGATTGCAACTTGTTCTTCCAGTGTGACATTACGTGAGTCATTGATTCCAATCGAACGTAGTTTAGAAACTAGCTGTAGGAACCCCTCCATGTGGAGCCCAAGCTCTGACTTGATGTGTTCAGGATGGCCACAGATCAGTTCAAAAACCCATTGATAGCCCAAAAACGCTGATATGTGATGTGGTGTACCAGAAGGTTTGATCCTGGAGAGTACTTCAAGAAGAGTAATCAAAACAAGTTGGAGAAGTTTGAACAGCTTTGAAATCTGGTGTTGTCTTTGTGCACTTGCATGATACGTAGGCATCAGGCTAGGAGCAGGGATTGCTGATACTGAGAGCATTAGTAGAACGGACACACACACACTCCACACTGGTCGTAGTTTTGGTCTCTGCACGAAACCCGGAACATCATGCCGGACTTATCGCAGCAATAAAACAAGAGCAAACAGTGAAAGTTGTGCTCCCATACAGGCTCTCATGGGAGAATTCCACCATCGGGAGTACATCGGTCCAGTTCATCAGGGTATTCCCACAGAAGATCCACAGATAAGTTTCCAGCTCCTGATTTACTCGTTCGGTTTCACCATCGGTCTGGGGGTGATATGCGGTAGACAATGCTACGTCATATTCTAATAGGCAGGCGAGTTCCTTGGTGAAGGTGGAAGCGAAGTGTACCCTGCAATCGGAGATACACTTGTCATGTAAGCCAAATCTGGGGAAGACATATTTGAAAAACAACACTGCTATGTCCATTGCCGTTGCACTTTTGATGCATGGTAAGAAAATTACCCCCTTTGTAAGACCATGGTTGACCATGACCATCACAGAGTCAAACCTGCCAGATAACGGCAGGTCGGTGATAAGGTCAACGGAGATCTGCTGAAACGGGCAAGTAGCTGTGGAAGGAATAGGGGAGAGCCCTGGGATTGTAGGATGAGTATTGACTTTGTTGGCCTGGCAAATGAAGCACCCCTGCACAAAGCGGCGGATGTGGGATGCCAAGCCCAGCCACCAGTAGTCGTGAGAGACTCTAGCCAATGTGTGGAAGTGGCCTTTGTGGTCGCCTGCAAGGGATGAGTGCAATTCGAGAAGGAGGTCCTGCCGTGCCCATTTGGGTATGTAGAGGTGCCCCTTGAAGTACAAGGCACCATCGACAAAGGACCAGTCCGTGGGGTCCGTTCGGGGTATAGATGGGGCGCCGGAGGAGATGGCTGAGAGGGCCTGCAGTACTAGGGGATCGGACAGGGTGGAAGATGTGATCTTGTCCATGAGGGCGATGTCCAATCGGTGAATGAAGGCAGTGGGTGGTAAAAAGACAACATCCGTGTTATCGTGGGAGGTATTGATGTCGTCCTTTCAAGAGAGAGCGTCAGCTGGGCCCATTTCTGTGCCTGGGAGGGCTGTCCAGATTAGGTTGAAATCTTGAAGGAACATCTGCCATCTAGCCTGCCTGTGAGCCAGGGCATGGGGGTGCTTAAAATAAGTGAGGTTGCGATGGTCAGTGAGGATCGTGACGGGATGAAGGGTTCCAGTCAGGTAGTGCTTCTATTCCCCTAAGGCTAGGATCACTGCTAGCATCTCCCTATCATAGATGTTGTAATTCTGCTCCACCAAGCTGAAGGTTTTAGAGAAGTAGGCACATGGGTGAAGATTCCCAGCACTGTCCTTCTGCATCAGAACTGCTCCCACTGCCAGCAAAGAGGCATCGGTCATGACTGTGAATGGTTTAGAGGTGTTTGGGTATCGCAAGATTGGTCGGGTGAGGAATAAGGCCTTCAGACAGTCGAAAGCTTTCTGACAGTCTGAAGTTCACAGCCAGACTTGTCCCTTCTTGGTGAGGTTGTGCAGTCGGTGTGCAAGGTGGGAGAAACCTGAGATAAATTTGCAATAGAAATTACAGAAGCCGATAAAGGATCGAACTGCCTTGACCGAGGTAGGGGCTTGCCAGTTTTCTATCGCCATGAGTTTGGTTGTGTCCATCTTTACTTCCCCTTTTTTGACAACCATGCCCAGGTATTCCACCTCTGGGACGTTGAACCTACATTTCTCGAGCTTAAGGTATAGCTTGTGTTCGCGCATACATTGGAGAACTGCCCGGGTTTGCTTATCTTGGTCCTCCTGGTTATCGGAGTGGATGAGGAGGTCATCCATATAGATAATCAGCCAGCATTCCACGATCATGTCCCCAAACACGTGATCCATTAGGGCCTGGAATGTTGCTGGGGAGTTGCACAGGCCAAAGAACATGACTGTGGGTTCAAACAGGCCAAATGGGGTAATGAACACGGCTTTCCACCGGTCTTCAGGCTTTATCAGAACATTATTACATCCCTATTGTACGTCCATCTTGGTGAAGATTGACGAGTTCCTCAGTTTATCGATGAGGTCTAAGATTAGCGGGAGAGGGTAGGCATTCTTTACTGTCCCTGAGTTTACATGTTGATAGTCTTGGCAAGGGCGAAGTTTCCCATCCTTCTTTGGCACGAAGAAGAACAGCAACGCTTGAGGGGATTTGGAGGGGATAATCTTCCTGCTCTTCAGGTGTTTGTCTACAAAGTCCTGGCAAGCTTGAGTTTCTTGTGGGTTCAGGGGGTAGGATTTCGCTCACTTCGGGACAAAGTCCTTAGTTAACTTGATAGCATGGTTAAACTTTCAGTTCAGGGGCAGCTCGCCATCTGAGGGTTCCTCAAAGACTTCTCTGTATGCTTCATACACTGGTGGCAAGACAACCTTTTCTTTCTCAGTCGCCGTGGCTAGGGTGGTTGATACCATCGTCTTTTGTACTGGATAAGCTTTGGCTGCTTCGTAATCCAACTTCTTCTTCCATAACTTGGCGATCTTGGCATCTGGGTCCATCCTCAGATAGCGGATTAGATACCGTTGGGTCACCACTTTTGGTGAGTTGTGCCGTAGTTTGGGTATGACATCAGGGAGCTCCACTGTTCCTTTTGCCCAGTCGATGAGGGGATTGGTCTCTTGTAACCAGGGGAGGCCTAGGATTAGGTTTTCTTTTCCGCAGTCGATTACCATAAACGTCCTGGTCTGCTCTTTCTCTCCTATCCACAAGGTTAACATTACTTGATGCCTTATTAGTCCGTTACTATTTTTGGTTCCGTTCACATTGCTTGCCCTAAGAGGGGTCTTTATCCATTCCTTTCTCCATCCGGCTCTATTGATGAGATATCAGTTGATAAAGCATCCAGTTGCTACACTATCTATAAGCGCGAATTTGTCAACGATTTTACCTGAGGTACCAGCATAGAGGGAAGTGGGGATTCTCATTGACTTAGATTTGGTACTGGTTACAATTACAGGCATGATCCTGGGAAGCGAAGACGTTGATTCTTCCTTCCCTTTCAAAAATCCTTATGTGTGGAGACTCGGTTGGTGGCTTCCTCCTCGCTGCTCCGTCCTTCGTCGTCATTGACTTCTTCTTCATGCTTCTGGTAGCAGATCCTAAGGGTTTTGATTGCTGTCTCTTCAGAGATCCTATTTTCTTTCATGAACTTCTGGAAGGGGGAGTCCTTCTTTATCTTGGTTGCTCTTATCTGATTCCAACCCCCCCATTATTTCGCTCTGGGTTCCTGTTCCTATTGCCCCTAAAACACCCTGGCTTCTTGCAGACGAAGGAGAGCCCCTTGGTGAAGCATTCTGCTCTTTCGTCAGGCATGAGGCAAATGGTGTCTAAATCCATCTGGTATGGGTCTTTCTCGTTGTTGTGTCAGTGGATTGATGGTATCCATCCCGATCCTCCCCCCCGATCATACTTGTTTTGTTCGGCAAGGTGGTAGAACGTCCCTGCTCTATCCAACCACTCCTTCATGTCCTTAGGTTGTGGAACGACTAGGGCCATGGCTTTGGCGGTGTCCAGGTCTACTGCCTTGCGCAGGATTTGAAAGACGTTATTGATGTCCTTCATCTTAGCTCTTCCTGCTTCCAGCTCAAAGACGGTCTTAAACTTATGGAAGTCTCCCTTGAACTTCCTAATATCCATGGTGTGGAGGGCATTCTGGGCGCGCTGCTCCATGGAGGCTGGACAAAAGGTGGTGAGGAAGTTTTCAGATACGTCCTTGAAGGTAATCTTTTTTCCTTCTTCGTCATCGCCATACATCTTATTATACCATCCTTCAGCAAAGGCCTGTCCATGGCCTTTGCTCATTCAGTTAAGGAAGGTGATGGTTCACTGCTTATCTCCTTTGGTAGTGGCATAGTTGAAGATCTGGGGATTGGCATCGAAGTACGTGCGCGATCTTTTGTTACGATACACGTTCTGTTGTTCCCTTCTCCTTTGGTTGTCTAGCAGAGCGCAGTAGACGTAGAGGATTACTAACAACGCTTGGTAGAGAGGATCCAGTCTGGCAGCGGTCTCGCTGAAAGAACCTATCTTTGCAGTGGAGGAGATGAGAACACAGGTTGATTGCATAGATTAAACTGAGGTACAAGGTGCTATCTAGGGGTATTTATACGTAAGGATCTGGGGATGGGGAAACATAGTCATAACTAGAGATATGACTATGGGAGAGGATTAGCATCCATGGGAAAGCTGAGCTGGTGACATGAGACGACTTCTCACATTCCTGGGAATACATAGTTAGGTAAGTGAAAACCTTTTAAATAGCATCTGTATGGCGGTGTACAGGATGGAGTAAGCCTAAATAGAGATTGTGGTGAGGGCCTGCACGAAACATTGAGAACAGAAGAGAGAAGCAGTCGAACCAACCATGAAGTCATTCTAGGATTTCCTCGTCCATAGTGAAATGGTCTTCTATGGCATCCCAAGGGAAGTCTCCTCCAGGTAACACTTCATTGTCGATGTAAGCCATGACTCCATGGTAGAATCTGTTGATAACAGCTTCTTGAAGTGCAAAGTGGAGGTCCTCTTGATGGTGTGCCATGTCTGTCCAAACTGTAACAACACCCTTCATGAAGCAGTGATCAACGTGTTCTACCAAGGGGTTGTCAGCTACATGGACAATGAGATAATACCTGGAGGGGACCTTCCCTCGTCCCAAGTTGAAGAATGTTTCCAGGAGGAAGAAGATATCATCTGGTAACTACATGGTTGGTTCCATTGTTTCTCCCTTCTTTCTCACATGTATCAAGCAGGCCTGTGCCACAATCTCCTTTCCCACTTACTTCATCCTGTACAAACTCTTCCCCTGCCTCCAACTCTTAAGTTTGGAGCCTGCCTACCCCCACCACATCCTTCCAAAGCCTCCCATCCGACAACTCTTCCAATGACCACTCCAACACCGCTACCTCCTCACACCCTCATCCTGCACATGCCAACCTGGTGGTTCATCCTACAAACCCTCCAACAGGTCACTCTATGCCGAGAAGTAGGCGCATACCTGGCACCTTGACTCAAACCAGATCTGTCCACAGCTCATTAACACCCCCCACTCACCTTCAATCTGGAAGTTCCCCTGAACCACAGATCGCAATCGATACATCTATCCCTACAGCAGAATCTTATATTCACAAATGAGCTGAAGAGCAAACCACCAACCCCATACCCAGCGAACAGGACAAGGAAGATCAGGAGCCCCAGATCCATGTTGATACTGAACCTCTCCACAACCCACCCCCCTGCTCCTACGAGCCTGAGAACCCACATTTGGAGGAGGGTGAAGAACATTTTGACCTTTTTGGTGGGCAACCAGAATGATATTCTCCCGATACCCTCACCCAAATTCATGAGAGAACAAAGAGAGCGATTGATGCAGCAATGGCCAACGAAAGCAAGCAAAGCAAAGCAGCCCTCCCCAACAGATTCTTGGGAGAAACCGAAGATACCAATAGGTGGCACAACCAGATGCATGCATACTTCAATGCCAACCTCCAGATCTTCGACCACACTACCACTAAAGGAGATAAGCAGTGAACTATCACCTTCCTCAACTGAATGAGCAAAGGGCAGGGGAGGGCCTTCGCCAAAGGATGGTACAATTGAATATATGGCGATGAAGAAACGGCAAAGAAAATCACCTTCAAAGACATGTCAGAAAGTTTCCTCACTACCTTCTGCCTGGCTTCCATGAAACAACAAGCCTGGAATGCCCTCCATGCCATGGATATTTGAAAGTTCAAAGGAGACTTCCACAAGTTCAGGACCATCTTCAAACTAGAGGCAGGAAGAGCCAAGATGAAGGATATCAACGACATCTTTAGGATCCTGTGACATGCAGTAGACCTTGATACTGCCAAAGCCATGGCCCTGATAGACCCGCCACCTAAGGATATGAAGGAATGGCTAGATTGGGTCAGAAGATTCTACGACCTGGCAGAACAAAATAAGTATGATAGGGGAGGCAGAACTGGTTGGATCCCATCCATCCACCAGCACAACAACAAGAAAGACCCCTACCTGATGGACGTAGATGCCATCCATCTCACCCTGGACAAAAGGGCTGAATGCTTCGCCAAAGGGCTGTGCTTCATCTGTAAAAAGCTGGGATGTTCTAGCAGGAACCATCCCAGAAGATTGAACAGCCACTTTGGAAAAAGAAGTAGGAACAGGAATGAAAGGAGCAGTGGAGGAAGCCAGAACCAAATCAGGGCTACAGAAACCCGAAAGGAATCTTGGATGTGAGAGTTTATGAAAGAACAAGGGATCTTGGAGGAAACTGTGATCAAGACACTTCAAATCTGCTATCAGAAGCATGACAAAGGAGAAAGGAATAATGACAGCGAAGAAGACAAAGCCACAAATCACATCTCTGTTAGTACAGATTTTTGAAAGGGAAGGAAGGATCGATGTCTTCTCTTCCCAGGATTGCCCCTGTAATTGTAACCAGTACCAAGTCTAAGTCAATGAGAATCCCCATTTCCCACTATGCTGGTACTACTGGGTAAATCATTGACAAACCCACCCTCATGGATAGTGGGGCAACTGGGTGTTTTATCAACCAGCATCTTGTCAACAAAGCCAGATGGAAAAAGGAACGAATGAAAACCCCATTAAGGGCAAGCAACATGGATGGGACTACAAATAGCAATGGCCTAATTCGTCATCAAGTCACGCTGACCCTGAGGATTGGCGATAAGGAGCAACCAAGGACGTTCATGGTTATAGACTGCAGAAAGGAAAGCCTAATCTTGGGGCTCCCATGGTTACAGGAGACCAATCCCCTCATTGACTGGACAAAAGGGACGGTGGAGCTCCCCAACACTGTGCCCACATTACAACATGACTTGCCAAAGGCAGTGACTCAACGATACCTGATCCACTATCTAGGAATGGACCCAGATGCCCGGATAGCAAAACTATGGAAGAAGAAGTTGGACTATGAGGCTGCACAAGCATATCTGGTACAGAAAACCACAGTGTCCACCACCTTAGCTGCCGCTGCCACTAAAGAGAAAGTAACCCTACCCCCAGCGTACCAAGCATATCAGGAGGTCTTCAAGGATCCACCGGAGGGAGAGTTACCCCCATCCCAGATCTTCGATCACGAGATAGAGTTAACAAAGGACTTCATCCCAAAAAGGGCCAAGTTATACCCACTAAACCCCCAGGAAACCCAAGCATGTCAGGACTTCGTGAACGAACATCTGAAGAGTGGGAAGATCGTTCCTTTGAAATCCCCCCAGGCGTCCCCATTCTTTTTCATCCCTAAGAAGGATGGGAAGCTACGACCATGTCAAGATTACAGACATGTCAACTCTGGAACTGTTAAGAACACCTACCACCTCCTGTTGATCTCAGACCTCGTCAACAAACTCAAAGACTTGTCCATCTTTACTAAAATGGATGTCTGATGGGGATACAACAATGTCCTCATCCACCATGAGGACAGGTGGAAAGCAGCTTTTGTCACCCCTTCTGGGCTCTTTGAACCTACAGTAATGTTCTTCATGTTATGTAACTCCTCTGCAACCTTCCAGGCATTGATGGATCATGTCTTTGGGGACATGATAGCCGAAGGATGGCTTATCATTTACATGGATGACCTCCTCATTCACTCCAAGAACCAAGAAGAACACAATTGGCGAACCAAGAGTGTCCTCCAACGTATGAGGGAGCACAAGCTATATCTGAAACTGGAAAAGTGTAGCTTTAATGTCACCAAGGTGGAGTACCTGGGAATGATCGTTAAGAAGTGGGAGGTAAAGATGGACCCCACTGAGTTGACCACAATTGAGAATTGGCAACCCCCTACATCAGTAAAGGCAGTCTGGTCCTTTATCAGATTCTGTTACTTCTACCACAAGTTCATTGCTGGATTCTCCGACCTTGCCAGCCCCCTCCATGATCTCACCAAGAAGGGGGCGCCTTGGAACTGGATCAAGGCCTGCTAATCGGTGTTCCAAAAGCTAAAGGCAACCTTCTTGACTAAGCCGGTCCTACGATATCCCGATACCACCATCCCCTTCACGATCATGACTGATGCCTCCTTACTAGCAGCTGGCGCTGTCCTTATGCAAAAAGACCCCACAGGAGACCTCCACCCATTTGCATACTTCTTCAAAACCTTTGGATCTGTAGAGCGGAATTATGACATTTACAATCGCGAAATGCTTGCCATGATCCTGGCCCTGATGGAGTGGTGACATTACCTCACAGGCACCCAGCATCCAGTCACCGCCCTCAGGGACCACCGGAACCTCACCTACTTTAAACATCCACATAACCTTTCCCAATGGCAAGCCAGGTGGCAGATGTTCCTTCAAGATTACAATCTAATCTGGACAGCATTACCAGGGACTGCCATGGGACCGGCGGACACCCTCTCCTGCAAAGACGAGGTCGATGCCTCAGGAGACAACAAAAATATGGTGTTCTTGCCACCTACCGCCTTTGTCCGCAAGTTGGACTTTGCCCTCGCCAACAAAATCTCCCACTCCACTGATGATGACCCCCTAGTCCTTGACGCCCTGCGGGCTATGTCCTCCACATCCCCCCCCTTCCCTGGACCTCCTTGGCTGACTGGACGTTCCTCAATGGCACTCTCTATTTCCAAGGGTGCCTGTACGTCCCAGAACCCGTGTGCCAGGAGCTGTTGCAACAACTCCACCTCTCCCCAGCTGGGGGACATGAGGGCTGTTTCTGCACCCTGGCCCAAGTCTCCCATGACTATTGGTGGCTGGGCCTCGCCTCTCATGTCCATCGCTTTGTGCAAGGCTGCTATGTTTGTTAGGCCAACAAGGTCAACACCCACCCCACGGTGTAAGAAACAAAAGTCCAGGTGGTGTGTAAAAGCACTGGTGGTACCGGACGAATAAAGAAAGAAGGGTACGAACTAAGTTCGACCCAAGGGGGAGCGACTAGGTGAAGAAGGGAGACCGGAAAGTGAGGGTAGGGGGAAAGTGATGGGAGAAATGAGTGGACCGGTGGAAGACCAGTTGGAAACGAACCTGACCAGCGGGGACCGGTCGATGATAATGGGCCAGTAAGTGACCGGTAGTAGGCTGGTAGCAGACCGGTAGGACGAGAGTAGGCCGGTAGTAGACCAGTCAAGACGCAGATGATGAAGGGACGCAACGGAGAGACGGGAGTAACGGTGGAGACGGAAGGAGTCACACGAGACTCAGATGGTAGGACAGAGGTGCGGAAAGATGTATTAAAAATGGGAATACAAGTATTTTATAGTCTAGGTATATCCCCAACTGTCAGACCGGGAAAATAAAGATCGTATGACGAAGGAAAATAACTAAGAAGGTTCCGAAGATGTGCGCAGTAAGTAGTGTAAGGAGGGTCGGGAGATGAGATTACGAGGTGTATGAGATAGGGTCTCTGACGAGATCGATGGAACCGAATACTAAAAGATCGTAAGGACACGAGAGATTGGGGAAGATCGAGTATGAGAGATAGGAAAGGATGAGTAATGGGGTGATGACGAGAGAGAGATGAAAAGTTCCCTAAGTCCAAACCACAGACCGGTGGTACCGGTGATTGGTGATCAGTGATAGACGAACCAGTAAAACCAGTAGTAAAAAGGGGAGGAACCGGTCAAACCGGTCAGGGGACCGGTTGACCGGTCGCTCGAAGACATACCTGGATCAACCGCGGCTGGACTGGACACGAGGGAGGTCTTGAGCGATGGTACGGGAGCTAGCTGTAAAGTGGGAAAAAGGGGGTTTGCAAACATAGGGAAAGTCGTTCCCCTACAATGGTTCCGGGTCTTTTCCCTATCACCTCTGCCACAACCCACTCCTTCCAACAGATCTCAGTAGATCTCATCACTGATCTTCCACCATCAGGGCCCTACAACTCCATCGTGGTCGTGGTCAACCATGGCCTTATGAAGGGGGTAATTTTCATCCCTTGCACCAAAACAGCATCCACAGCAGACATTGCAGCTCTTTTCTTCCACCACGTCTTCCTGTGCTATGGCCTCCATGACAAATGCATCTCTGACCAAGGTGTACACTTCACATCGGCATTCGCCAAAGAGCTGGCCAGATTAGTTGAATACAATGTCGCTCTCTCCACTGCGTACCATCCTCAGATGGATGGAGAAACAGAACGAGTGAACCAAGAGTTGGAAACATACTTACACATCTTCTGTGGTAATACCCCAGAGAAATGAAGCGAACTCCTCCTGATGGCTGAATTCTCCCATAACTCTGCTGTACACTTGGTCACTAACGTCTTGCCCTTCTCCCTCATAATGGGCTACAAACCCCAAGCATATCCCCCACTTATAAAAACCACCTTCCTTCCCACCCTTGAAGATCGCATGAAATTGCTTGAGAAAACAAGGGTGGAAGCACTTGCCGCTCACCAAAAGGCCCAACAAGACATGCAAGAATGAATGAACATCCGATTTAAGGGGTGGAAAGTAGGAGATAAAGTCTGGCTCGAAGCAAAAGACCTCCACATCAAGTTCACCCATTGGAAACTCGTGCCAAAACGGGTCGGCCCCTTTGAGATCATCCATGTTCTCAACAGATTGAATTACTTCCTGGCCCTTTCCACAACCTGAAAGATACATAATGTATTCCACACCACCAAACTAACCACTGCCAACACAACTTCCGAGTTTGGATCAGCCTTCGCCCAGCCACCCCCACAAAGCGTAGAAGGTGAGGCAGAGTACGAAATCGAGACCATCAAACACCACCATTACAAGGGGAGACAGTGGGAATATCTGATCAGATGGAAAGGCTATGCAGATAGTGAAGATACCTGGGAACCTGCTGATAGCCTATCACACACTAAGCAGACATTAAGGGATTACCAAGCCCAGTTCCCAAGGGATTTCCCAAAACAAAAGTAATCTTTCTTTCCCCCACCATGTTCTCCCTCCTTGACCTGTGTGCGCTCACAATTTCCTACACCTTCTTCACCTTTGCCACAGTTTTCTACTGGAGTTTTAGCCAGTATGGACTGACTCTATCCTTGTTCTCTCCGTGGGGAACCATATCCATCGCCCTCGTCCCCACCAGAATCGCACAACCAATCGGATCATCCTGGCTGATCGCACCAACAGCCACACCGACTAGACCCCCCTCTCCCCCAGTCATCACTCGAGCCCCCACACCACCAGCACCACCAGCGCCACTAGTACCACCGATCCCACCACCACCTCCCCAGGAGGTATTAGACTCACTCTGTTGCCTCCTCCTTCTCCTCTGTTGTGCAAACCCCCTGCACGATCAATTTCATTCCCCCCTTCAACTCAGGCATTGGCACCGCAACCTCGCTGGCCAGTGGACCCACTCTCATGGAACCTTGGCCCCACTCCCCCTCCTCCATCTTCACCTTGTCTGACACCTCCATCCCAAGCCTGGATGCTTCTCCCTCTGAGGTCTCCTCCACCGAAGCCAACACCAGATGGGACCCAACCCATGCCCACCATGAAGTGGCCTATCATGGTGACCATCTCCCCTGCACTGCCCTCTATGCCATTGCCAACACAGCATGAATTGCCGCCTGCACCTCAGTCGCCAACATGTCCGCCCCTACTCCAGAACTGGTTGCCTACCGTGAGCATGCTCACAACCCAGCTCCAGGAGATAACTGCCACCAGAGTGGTGCCCCAGGCCACTGGCGCCCAGACTGTCCCCAGTATACCTGCCCTGGATGCCACATCATTGCTCCCGGACATCCACAGTATATGTGCCCAGTCTGACCACGCTCTTGCCCACACTGTGGCCAACGGGGCCATCCTGAACAAAGTTGCTCCACCTCCCTCCCTCCCAATGAACTTGAGTGGGATGACTACAATGAACTTGATAAGGAGGGTGACTGCGATGGCCCGGATAGAGATTGAGGTGGTACCTCAAACCATAGCAGAGGGTAATGTTATAGTCTGGTCTGACATGGAGTGCAATTAGCAGGACCTGCACTACACCCTTCATGAAGCAGTGATCAACGGGTTCTACCAAGGGGTCATCAGCTACATGGACAATGAGATAGTACCCGGAGGGGACTTTCCCTGGTCCCAAGTTGAAGAATGTTTCCGGGAGGAAGAAGATATCATCTGGTAACTACATGGTTGGTTCGATTGTTTCTCCCTTCTTTCTCACATGTATCAAGTGGGCCCGCACCACAATCTCCTTCCCCACTTACTTCATCCTGTACACCGCGATACAGACTCTATTTAGATGAGATCGAGATCTCATATCTATGTTTCTCACTAATGTGAGAGTTGATCTCACAACATCCTCTAGTTCTTTCCATGGACGCCAAGCCACTCCCATAGCTATATCTCTTGTTATAGCTACATTTCCCCATCCCCCAGAATTACGTAGAAATACCCTTGAGTAGGCGCCTTGTACCTTAGTTTGATCTACACAATCTACCTGTGTTCTCATCTCTTCCGCTGTGAAGATAGGATCTTCAAGCGAGACCTTGGCCAGACTGGATCCTCTCTACCAAGCACTGCTTATCATTCTATACGTCTACTGTTCCTTAGTGGACAAACTCAGGAGAAGGGAACAACAGGACGTGGATCGTAACAAGCCACAATGAACCACTCACAGAGGTTTCCACCAAGTAACCTGACTCTGGGTAATCACTGTCACATCAATAGAGGTCATGGTTTGAGGTACTCAGAAGCTGAATCATTGATCAGATTGAAAGTGTATAAAGGTCAGTTGAACATGCATCAATGGTATGGAGGATACCACCCATGGCTGGATCTGGCTTTCTTGGTCATTTTCAATTTGCTATGTATACAATTGGGTCATTGGGTTCATATTTTGTCCTTCCATAGCCCTGTCAATATTGCTTCAATAAAAAAAAACTGACCATAAGCTGCAGCTTTGTGATATAAAACACATCAAGGTTAGTGAGAGTGACTACTACATTGAAAAGAAAATAACTTACCATTCATGGCATCCTGATTGTCAAAGAGTTGCTCAGCACACAGCTGTTTGAAATCATGGTTGAGGGCAACACTACCAACTCTGTCACAGTCAGCTTGGGAATTCTTGACAAGTTTCTGTTTAGAAGGCATGACAGAGAGATCTGGGGAGACAACATGAATAGTCTTGTACACTAGATATTTATAAAAGTTCCCCTCCACTCTCTCATACACCTCCCTCTCAAGCCTGGACACTTCTACCACCTCCAGGATCTCCTTCACTAAGGGGGATGCCAGATGGAATACTTCCTAGGCCCATCAAGAAGTGTTCTGACAATCACTCAAACATGTATACAATTAGGTCTGTGGCCTCCGTATCATCATATCTATCTTCTTGCAGATCCTTTATTAGTTTAGATAGGCATTCACATGCACCATCCACAGCGCCAACTTCTTACACCTCATCTGACTGCAGGTCAAACAATGACTATAATGACACCACTAATTCTCAGTGCTCTCAATCCAGGCAACAGTTTTTGCAACTTCAAATGCTGGTAGCTGCAATGGATTAGTCTCCAGTTCTAACAATGCACAATTCCTATATATCATTGTACAAGCTCACTCATAGAATCTCAGGATACTTGCCTTGAAAAACCAGCTGAGGAACTATATCCCCTATCCCATGCTGGACTTTGTTGAATTCACTCCTTCCACCAATTACCATTGACTCTGTCCATCTCTCACAGCATTATAGCCACAGAGGTTGGGCTTGGAGCAGGCCATGACATTGATATCAATAAGTTGTCTCTAGCTGAGCATAACTGCTTGGCATCAGAAGTCATTCATGGTCAAGGTAAGTTTATCATTGTTCTCTGTTACTAGTTCAAGTTCTAACAAGACTGAAGCTAACTGTTACGGTCTGGGCTGACATGGCGCACCATCAGGAGGACCTCTATTTCGCACTTCAAGAGGCCATTATCAATGGCTTCTACCAAGGAGTCATCGCATATGTCGACGACGAAGTGCTACCTGGCGGCAACTTTCCTTGGGATGCCATCGAAGACCACTTCGCTACTGAGAGGGAGATCCTTAATTGACTACATGGTTGGTTCGACTGCTTTTCCCTTCTTCATTCTATGTTCCACGCGGGCCCGTGCCGCAACCTATATTCGCGCTTACTTCATCCTGTACACCGCCATACGGACACTATTTAACTTTCTCCCACTTACTAAGAACGTCTTCCCACTAACGTGAGAAGTTGTCCCACACCTTCGACTCGGCTTTCCCATGGATGCTGATCCTCTCCATTAGTCATATCTCTTGTTATGACTACGTTTCCCCATCCCCCAGTAGTTACGTATAAATACCCGTTGATAGTGCCCTGTACCTCAGTTTGATCTACGCAATCAATCCTGCGTTCTCATCTCAGCCGCTGTGAAGATAGGTTCTTCCGGCGAGACCATCACAGAACTGGACTTCCTCTACCAGGCATTATTAGTCATCCTCTACGTTTATTGCTCCCTACTCGACAAACAAAGGAGACGAGACTGACAGGACATGTATCGTAACAAAAGATCAAACTCTTCCCCTGGCTCCAACTCTTAAGTTTGGAGCCCGCCCACCACCACCACGTCCTTCCGCAGCCCCCCTGATGACTCTTCCTCCGATGATACTTCCCAGACCCCTACCTCCTCACGCCCTCGCCCTACACCTACCCACTCAGTGGTTCCTCATACAAACCCTATGACAAGCCGCTCAATGCCAAGAAGCAGGCGCATACCTGGTACCTCAACTCAAACCGGATCCATCCTTGGTTCACTAAGACCCCCTACCTGCCTCAGATCTGGAAGTTCCCCTGAACCACAGATCGCGGTCGATACATCGGTCCCTACCGCAGAATTTTCTATTCCTCAACGAACTGAAGAATCGACCGCTGACCCCATACCCAGCGAGTACGAAGAAGAGGAATCCAACCCACAGATCCATGTGGACACTGAGGAACTCACCGATCCCCCGCCCCACTCCTATGAACCAGAAAACCCCCACCTGGAGGAGGGTGAACAACGCTTTGATCTCTTTGGTGGAGAACCAGAAAGATATTCTCCAGATACCCTCGCCAGAATTCACGAGAGAACGGTGAGAGCAATTGACAGAGCAATGGCAGACGAACAAAAAGAAAACAAGGCCACTCTCCCAGATGGGTTCTCGGGAGAAACAGAGGATGCCAATAGATGGCACAACCAGATGTGTGCATACTTTGATGCCAACCCCCACATCTTCGATCACACCACCACTAAGGGGGATAAACAGCGTACCATCACCTTCGTGAACCGAATGAGCAAGGGCCAAGGAAGGGCCTTCGCCAAAGGATGGTACGATAGGATGTATGGAGACGATGAAGAAGGAAAGAAGATCACCTTCAAAGATGTGTTCGGAAACTTTCTTACCACCTTCTGCCCGGCCTCCATGGAGCAACGCGCCTGCAATGCCCTACATGCCATGGACATTAGGAAGTTCAAAGGGGATTTCCATCGGTTCAGAACAGTCTTCAAACTTGAGGCCAGGAGAGCCAAGATGAAGGATGTCGACGACGTTTTTCGGATCTTACAGAAGGCGGTAGACCTAGACACCACCAAGGCCATGGCCCTAGTCATCCCGCAGCCGAAAACCATGAAGGAATGGCTGGATAAAGCAGGAGAATTCTACAACCTCGCTGAACAGAGCAAGTATGACTGAGGAGGGGGAGGTGGGTGGATTCCGTCGATCAGGAGGCACCACAACAAAAAAGACCCCTATCAGATGGACGTTGACGCTGTCCGCCTTACTCCTGATGAAAGAGCGGAATGCTTCGCCAAAGGACTGTGCTTCATCTGCAGGAAACCAGGATGCTCTACCAGGAACCATCCGCACCCCACAACTGAACACTTTGTAAGCAGGAAGGGACCCTGGAATAGGTGAAACAGTGGGAATAGCCGAAACCAAGTTTGGGCCACCAAGACAAGGAAGGAGTCCCTAATGGGAAAGTTCATGAAGGAACAAGGGATCTCAGAAGAAACAGCAATCAAGACCCTCAGGATCTGCTATCAGAAACATGACAAAGAAGATGAGGGGAGCGAAGAAGAGGAGGCCATAAAGAACGTAACAGTCCAAGAGGATTTTTGAAAGGGAAGGAAGGATCAATGTCTTCACTTCCCAGGATAGCACCTGTAATTGTAACAAGTACCAAGTCAAAGTCAATGAGAATCCCCACTTCCCTTTACGCTGGTACTACGGGCAAAATTGTCAACAAACTCACACTAGTGGATAGCGGTGCAACCGGATGCTTTATTGATCGGCACCTTGTAAACAAGGCCAGATGAAGGAAGGAACAGCTAAAGACCCCATTAAGAGCAAGCAACGTGGATGGAACCACAAACAATAATGGACTCATACAGCATCAAGTCACGTTGACGTTGCGGATAGGGAAGAAAGAACGAACACAAACGTTCATGGTGATCGATTGTGGAAAGGAAAGCCTAATTCTAGGGCTTCCCAGGTTACGAGAAGAAAATCCCTTGATCGACTGGAGTACCGGGAAAGTGGAACTCCCTAATACCCCCCCGAAGCTTCGACATGATTCCCCGAAAGCAATCACCCAACGATACCTCATACGATATTTAGGGATGGACCCTGACGCAAAGATCACTAAGTTGTGGAAAAAGAAATTGGACTACGAGGCTGCCAGAGCCTACCCTTTATGAAGAACAACGGTGTCTACTACCCTAGCAGCTGCTAGTGAAAAGAAGAAAATCGCTCTACCTCCGGAATACGAGGCCTATCAGGAGCTTTTCGAAGAACCCCCACTAGGGGAATTACCTCCGAACAGAGTCTTCGACCACGCCATCGAGCTGACCAAAGACTTCGTTCCAAAACGGGCAAAATCGTATCCGCTGAACCCGCAGGAGACTCAGGCATGCCAAGAGTTCATAGACAAACGTCTGAAAAGTGGGAAAATCGTCCCCTCCAAGTCCCCCCAAGCGTCAGCATTCTTCTTTGTCCCTAAGAAGGATGGCAAGCTTCGCCCCTGTCAAGACTATCGACACGTTAACTCAGGAACGGTGAAGAACGCCTATCTGCTCCCATTGATCTCGGACCTTGTCGATAAGCTCAAGGGTTCCTCGATCTTTACCAAAATGAATGTACGATGGGGGTACAACAACGTACTCATCTGCCCGGAGGACTGGTGGAAAGCCACATTTGTTACTCCTTTCGGCCTCTTTGAACCCACGGTCATGTTCTTTGGCCTCTCTAATTCCCCAGCAACTTTCCAGGCCCTGATGGACCACGTATTTGGAGATATGATAGCAGAAGGATGGCTAATCATCTATATGGACGACCTCTTAATCCATTCTGATAATCAAGAGGACCAGGACAAGCAAACCAGGGCGGTACTCCAACGCATGCGCGAGCATAAGTTGTATCTCAAGCTTGAGAAGTGTAGCTTCAACGTCCCGGAAGTCGAATACTTAGGGATGGTAGTAAAGAAGGGGGAAATAAAGATGGACCCTACCAAACTCTCCACGATCGAGAACTGGCAACCCCCTACCTCAGTCAAGGCCGTGCGGTCCTTTATTGGATTCTGCAACTTCTACCAGAAGTTCATTTCCGGATTCTCCGACCTCGCATGGCCATTACACGACCTTACTAAGAAGGGGAAGACCTGGTTATGGACCCATGCCTGTCAAGGAGCGTTTGACTGCTTGAAAGCCTTGTTCCTTACCCGCCCAATCCTGCACTATCCCGACACCTCTAAACCGTTCATGGTCATGACCGACGCCTCCTTGATTGCTGCGGGAGCGGTCCTGATGCAGAAGGATGGAGCAGGAGATCTTCACCCCTGTGCCTACTTTTCAAAGACCTTTGGCTCCGCAGAACGGAATTATGACATCTATGATAGGGAGATGTTAGCAGTCATTCTGGCATTAGGAGGATGGAAGCATTACCTGACGGGAACCTCTCACCCTGTCACGATCCTTACCGACCATTGCAACCTCACCTACTTCAAACACCCCCATGCCCTATCCCGAAGACAGGCCTGATGGCAGATGTTCCTTCAGGATTTTGACCTTATTTGGATGGCCCTCCCCGGCACGGAAATGGGTCCCGCTGACGCGCTCTCTCGTAAAGATGACATAGACATCTCCCAGGATAACACAGACATTGTTTTCCTACCACCTACCGCCTTTATTCGCCAACTGGACGTTGCCCTGGTCACTAAGATCACTTCCTCTACCCAGTCAGACCCCTTGGTATTGCAAGCCCTCTTGGCTATCTCGTCAGAAGCCCCTTTCCTCCCCCGCACTGACCTGATGGATTGGGCGTTTCTCGATGGTGCCCTATACTTTAAGGGGAGACTTTACGTCCCTGAACCCGCATGCCAGGAACTCCTCACCCAACTTCACTCCTCTCCTGCGGGGGGCCACGAGGGTCATTTCCACACCCTGGCCCGCGTGTCTTGCGATTACTGGTGGCCGGGTTTGGCATCCCAGGTTCAACACTTTGTCCAGGGATGCTTCGTATGCCAAGCCAACAAGGTAAACACCCACCCCACAGCCCCGGGCCTCACTCCTATTTCCTCGACGGCATTTCGGCCCTTCCAGCAAATTTCGGTGGATCTCATCACTGACCTTCCCCTTTTGGAGGGCTTTGACTCTATCATGGTCGTGGTCGACCACGGTCTTATGAAGGGGGTGATTTTTGTGCCTTGCACCAAGAACGCCATGGCTGCGGACATTGCCGGCTTATTTTTCAAACACGTGTTCCCCAGATTCAGGATACACGACAAATACATCTCTGATTGGGGGATACATTTCGCTTCCGCCTTTGCCAAAGAACTCGCCCGACTCTTGGAATACGATGTAGCGCTATCCACCGCATACCATCCTCAGACCAACGGAGAGACCGAACGAGTAAACCAAGAGTTAGAAACCTACCTATGGATCTTTTGCGGAAATGTCCCAACGACATGGAGCAGAATTCTCCCCATGGCAGAATTCTCCCACAACTCTGCCACCCACTCGGTCACTAACGCCTCCCCATTCTTCTTGATGATGGGATATGAACCACGAGCGTACCCACCTCTCCTAAAGACCACATTCCTCCCAGCCTTAGAGCAACGCATGACAGTCTTGGACCATGCATGAACCGAAGCACTAGCGGCTCACCAGAAGGCTCAACAAGATATGAGGGAACGAGTGAACTCGAAGTTCAAGGGATGGAAAGTGGGAGAAAAGGTATGGCTAGAAGCTAAGAACCTTCGAATCAAATTCGCCCACCGCAAATTAAGCCCAAAAAGGGTTGGACCATTCGAAATCACACAAGTGCTCAGCAAGCTTAATTACCGACTTGCACTTCCCCCGACGTGGAAGATACACGACATATTCCACGCCTCCAAATTAACCACTGCCACCACCACTACCAAATTCAGGCCTGCGTTCGCCCAGCCACCCCCCCAAATAGTTGAAGGGGAAGCGGAATACGAAATTGAAACCATCAAACGCCACCGTCGCAAGGGGAAAAGTTGGGAGTATCTAATAGGGTGGAAAGGCTATGCCGAAAGCAAAGACACCTGGGAACCAACAACCAACCTTTCCCATGCTAAAAGGACATTAAAAGATTACCAAGCACGATTTCCCAAGGACTTCCCCCGACGAAAGTAGAATCCCTCACATCTCCCCACCATGTTCTCCATTTTCGACCTCATTGCTCTGACCATTTCTTACTTCTTTCTCGCCTTCCTCGCTGTCTTCTATTGGAGTTACAGCCAATACGGGATTACTGTCTCAATCACTTCACCCCAAGGAACGGTTTCCCTCTCCATCGCTCCTCTTCGCATTCCAGGGCTAGCAGGAACTTGGGCTAGCGCCCCTACTGCACAGACTACTAGGCCCCCATCACTGCCCATTCCTCCCGCTCCCACAATGGCCACCCTGGTTCCCAGGGAACCCATGCCACCGCCACCCCCTGCGCCACAGATCCCTCCACCACCCCCTCAGGAGGTCCTTGACCAAAACTGGCGACAACAGTGGGTAACTACTGACCATGAGGAAATGGAGGGCGGGGATACTTAAGGACCCCTCCTGCCCCCAAATGAACCCTCAAAAAATGCAACCCCAATCCCATTTCCCTAACTATGTCCTGGCCTCCCCAATCGAATTGTTCCCCTCGACTTCCCTCGCAGATACCTATCCTGATCAGTGCGAGATCCCCAAGGACTTCCCCCTCTTCCTCGAACTCCTCACCACTAGACAATGACGTGAGCTCTGCTCCATCCTCCTTGAATGCCCCCCCGCGCTTCTCGAACTCCAGGCGCTCCCAGACTACCAGTCCTTCAGACCCTTGGCCGACCACATCCTGGCCATCCACACCCTTAAACGATCCCTCATTGCCCTCTCTTGGCCGGGAAGAGACTCTGAGACACCAGCGACAACAGCAGTGCTCTTTGCCATATCAATGACACTCTCAAGGTACTACGATGGAATGCTGGAGAGTGGGTACCTGTCCCTGTTCGCTGCCCTTTCGTTCCAGATGCGACGTGCCATGGTGCGTTGCGTGTTCATCCACCTTCCCACCAGCGAATTCAGGGGGTACTTGGTCCGTGTCCGAGAATATGTGGGCCCAATCCGTCCTGCAGTGGACGCGTCTGAGGGACTCGCCTTCTCCCTCCGAGTCAAGGGCGCCGGCAAGAGGGGTAAGAGATCTGGTGGAAGACGAGTATCTAAGCCGCCTCCATCGAGTACTTCCCTCCCAGATGGTACCTCCTCCTCCTCCACCCTCTCGCGTTCTACCCAAACGGTCAACTTTGTCCCTCCCTCCTCTGACGCTCGAGCAACCGTCACCTCGCTGGCCAGTGGACCCACGCTCGTGGACGATGAGCCCAGTTCCCCCTCTTCTCCCTCCCTCCTCTCCGACGACTCCCCCATCCCACACCTGGACTCTCCTACCCCCTCCTCGGTCTCCTCCTCTGTGGCAGATGCAGGATGGGATCCAACCAATGCCCACTGCGGAATGGACTATCATGGTAACCATATCCCCCGCACCGTCCTCTACGTGATCGCCAATTCCACCCATATCACCGCCCGCACCACCGTCGCCAACCTCTCCGCTCCCACTCCCAAACTCGTTGCCTACTGTGAGTGAGCTCGCAACCTGACTCCGGGAGATGACTGCCACGAGTGTGGCGCACCTGGCCACTGGTGCCCCGACTGCCCTCAATACACTTGCCCGGGATGTCACATCATCTCCCCGGGACATCCCCAGTATATGTGCCCAGTCCGACCATGCCCTTGCCCGCACTGTGGAGAACGGGGTCATCCTGAGTGACGTTGCACCAGCCCCCTTCCTCCAGATGAATTGGAATGGGACAACTATGATGAACTCTGGAATGAGGGTGACCCAGAGGGTCCAGATAGATGTTGAGGTGGTACCTCAACCCGTAGCGGAGGGTAATGTTACAGTCTGGGCTGACATGGTGCGCCATCAGGAGGACCTCCATTTTGCACTTCAAGAGGCCGTTATCAATGGCTTCTACCAAGGAGTCATCGCGTATGTCGACGACGAAGTGCTACCTGGCGGCAACTTTCCTTGGGATGCCATTGAAGACCACTTCGCTACTGAGAGGGAGATCCTTGATTGACTACATGGTTGGTTCGACTGCTTTTCCCTTCTTCATTCTATGTTCCACACGGGCCCGCGCCGCAACCTATATTCGCGCTTACTTCATCCTGTACACCGCTACACGGACACTATTTAACTTTCTCCCACTTACTAAGAACGTCTTCCCACTAACGTGAGAAGTTGTCCCACACCTTCGACTCGGCTTTCCCATGGATTCTGATCCTCTCCATTAGTCATATCTCTTGTTATGACTACGTTTCCCCATCCCCCAGTAGTTACGTATAAATACCCGTCGATAGTGCCCTGTACCTCAGTTTGATCTACGCAATCAATCCTGCGTTCTCATCTCAGCCGCTGTGAAGATAGGTTCTTCCGGCGAGACCATCACAGAACTGGACTTCCTCTACCAGGCATTATTAGTCATCCTCTACGTTTATTGCTCCCTACTCGACGAACAAAGGAGACGAGACCGACAGGACGCATATCATAACACTAACCAGCATAGTCAATTAATCCCATCCAACCCTTGTCACAACCATGTGCCTGATCATTCTGTTTCCAAAATTATGTCATGGAATCAAGCCAACAGCACCTCATTTACTACATTGTTAGCTGAAATAAAGGGTCTCATCATTGCTGATAATGTGACTACACCAGAATTTAGTGATCAACTTCATGGCTCAGAGCATGGTAAACACACTGTACCTAATCACCATCACAATAATGTACCAGATCTTGCTGTTATTAGATATAAGTCTCTTATTCCACAGATATATCTCTCCGACACAATCTTAGGGGAGGTAGAAGATGTAGTTGTATAGTACCACTGGCATCAGTGCAACCACCTGCCCAATTTTCCCAATAATGTACAACTCCTAACCACTTGAGACCAGCAGTCTTAACATGCTTGCAATGCCAGCCACAGCACCTTTGTGCATAGACAAGAGACATCGTTGGTGGAGCTACCCCATGTCATGACAAACATTACAACAGAGAATGCTGTTACAAGGTTGTTTGTACCCTCCGTTGCAGAAAATGTTACCATGAATCAAATAGTTGCCATAAAGCAGTCTCATCCACCTTTCACTATTCCATCCACTATCTCTAATGTGTCAACAAACACAGATCCTTCTCAACTTCACTTCTACCTGCCAGCTATCCATGATCTCATTGAGCATGCCAAGCAGTTTTCCCACTACAGCCTCACATCAGTTTACTCATTCCCATTGCATCCACAATTCAACACTAAGGCCATTGAATATACGGATGAAGCTATAGCTGAGCACCACTCTTGAAGCTTAGCAATTCCAGAAGGTGAGGTGAATGTAATGCAAAATATCAATTAATCAATCTCAATTAGGATGGTGGCCTGAATATACAAATGGAATCACAAAGCTTGTATGTATTACAACTGGCCTATGGATCTAACTGACTTGTGTGACAGCTCTGAGAAAATATCACAAATTGGTGGTCATCTCTGAAAAAAAAAGCCTGTGATTTCATTCATTAGATCTACAAATGAGATTCACAGAACCACCAAACTGCCAATGCAGATATTGCAAGGGAGCTCCTTGATTAAAAATATTTCTTAATGCACAGGACAGACAAGGATGTATGTGGTTGATTGCTGATGAGCACTTGCAGACGTCCCTTTGGGGGCCATACAAACAATATTGCACATCCAGCCCTTGCTGGGCTGGTCATCAATTTTTTCTACACTGGCCAAAATTCTATGGCTAATCTCTTCCCCAAGGTCTTCAAAGCCGAAACACTGTGGCTAGCTGTTACACTTGCTGTTACACTAGACCCAGGTATGGACTAGAGTAGCCTTGAGAGATTGTAGGATCAAAGGTTTTAGGTAGATGGCAAGGACAAGGTATGGCCGATCAAGGGGTCAAGGTGTAGCGTCCACTTAAAGTAGGATGATGACTTGTAGATTGAAGTAGGCTTGCTAGGCCTAAGTACAAGTGGAGAGTCTAGGGAAGCAAAGGAGTGAAGGAGGACTGAGAGGTTTTCCAAAAGATTTGGATTTTGCTTAAGGAGGTCTAAGCTAAAGTACATTGGTCATCGACGTGGGTTTACATATGTAAATAATGGAATGATTACTTAAGTGAGGAAAGGCCATAGAACGATTACAAAAACAACAATGAGTCATGAAGAGTCAGAATGAGTCATGATGGAAAGAAGTGCTGACCAAGCAAGAAGTCTGAAGTGAGTCAGCAGGGATGAGAGATAAGTCCATATGGGCTTAGCGATGACTAAGAAAATAGAGAGAAAAAAGTAAATATAACATTACTCCCTTAGTAGGGAGAAGTCCCATGAACCCTTAGAGATCCAACCCATAGTGGCGGGGGAAACCAATCATGTTGGCATAGGCTTTGTCATCATAACTGAAGTCATCAATGGGGGAATTAACTCTGTTAGAGCAAGGAGAGGAGTGACGGTGAGGAGGAGGAACTGGGCAAGGAGACTGAGACCTGGACCTGTTGCAAGGACAGAAAGGACCAGCACATGAGGAGTTAGTGGCAGGTCGAGGAGGTCTTCCTCCTGTGGTGATTTGTGCAAAATGACGAGAACTGCCAGAAGAAGAGGTAAATGAGAAAGATGTTTTCTTTGAAACATGTCGAAGGGGGCAGTGTTCTTGGTAGTGTCCAGGGTGGAATTTTAAACAAAAGGGGCATATATACCATTTATAATCTCTCTTCTGGTGGCCAAGGCAGTGACAACTGTAACATGTTTCATGGTAGCAGAGATGGGATGGAGGTAGTGTTAATGTGGTAGCATGTCATGACTTTGCTGATCAAGATAGCAAGGGCTTGCGCGACGATCTGGAGGGAATAGGTAAAGGTGAGAGCTACGATAACGCAGGTATGGTGATTTTGGGCCAGGGCGAAGGTCTCGCTCTTCTCAAGCGGTGTGAGTAAGTTACACTGATAATTGCGTAGATTTAACTAAAGTACATGAGTGTTGATAGTGGTGCTTTTATATGTAACTATGAAAGGGATGGGAAACTACTACCAATGTAAGGAGAATCGGCAGGAGGAGGTGGAGTGTTCAAGAATGTACAAATTACTAGCTCCATCCGAAGGTGATGCGAGCGGAGATGAAGAGATAAGGAAGAAGACATACTGCGGACTGCGGAAGGCAGTGGACACTTTTACAGTGTCTGTATGGTGGTGTACAAGATAAGATCAGATCTGGGTATGAAAAGAGAAAGGAAAGCAATACAAGGGAAAACAGGTACCCAGCTACTCCGTGGTTGGGTTTCCCACCTCTGATTCCCCCATTGGATATACCAGGTACATGTCCTGGTCTAGGGTGCTAAGGAGGCCTGCTACAACGAACACTTCAGTAGCATGATTGATGGTGCAATGCAACTCAGTGTATTGCGCCTCGATCTTGGCCCAGCCCATAACATTACCCTCTTGTTGAGACTGAGGCTCCGACTCAGTAGCCGTCGGGGTCTCCCTCATTCCAGACGACATCGTTATTGTCCCAGTCATCCTGCCCAGTGTCATCACATTCCACCACAGAGTGTCCTCTTAGACCACAGCAAGCGCAGCAGTAGGGGTTGCAGGGGCAGGAGTATTGGGGGTGGCCAGGGGCACGGACAAGGCAGAACTTACAGGTGTAGAGGGGGCAGTTGGGACGGAAGTGGGTGTTATCATCACAGGAGTAACAACAGGGCCTCTCCAGGGGAGCAAGTCCAGAGGGATTGACTCTTCGGGGGGTGTGGTGTACCTGCAGAGTGGGCGGCAGACTGCCTGGTTGAATTGTGGTGGGTAGGTGGTGCGGCATGGAGAAATATTCTCCTGATCCAAGTTCCCAGCCCACCTGGGGGACCTCCAAGTTAGAATTGCTGATTGTGTCAAGTGATGGTAAGGAAGAGGGGGGAGGACTGGGAAGGGAGGAGGGGGGGTAGAAGGCTGCGCCCAATGGGTTGACAGGGGAGTGGGGGGTAGACGAGGACGAGGGTAGTCCAACGCGGGCATTGTCTGGCTTGGAGGCAGCAGAGGTGGAGGGAATGGGGGTGGCATTGCCCACTGCCAAGGGTACCGTCCCGGGGGTCTGAGTAACTAATCCTTGACCAGATCTCTTCTTCCTGTGACGTTGGCCAGTAGCTCCAATGAGAGATATGGCGGGCGGGGGATCCGAGATCCTAAGGGCGAGTTTCCCTGTAACTCTGCCCATGTATTCCCTAAACTGCTCCAGGGGGAATGCTGTGAACAGATCACGCAGTAAGGAGTTCCGCATATCATAGGAGGTGTGGTCGAGGGTGGGGAAGATTCCCAATTCCGGTAGTTCCCAGTAAAGGTCAAGAACTGTGGGAGTGATGGCGGTGACAGCAGCAGCCTTAAGGGGGGTGGGCTTCTTTCCCCATTGGAGGAATAGTCCTGCCCTCCAGACAGCGTGGATGGCCAGAAGTTGTTGGAGGATGGGGTGGTCAGAGGGGAGGCTGGTGGCTTGTTCGAGCTCAGCAAGTTGGTCGGGGGAGTGGGAGAGGAGGTCCAGCAACTCACGCTGGAGTTCGGGAGTGAGGAGGTGGAAGAAATAGGGGATGGAGTCGGGGAGAGGGTCACCATCAGGATAGGTGGCGTTGACATTGCAAGAGAGGACTTGGGATGGTAGGTAGGGCATGGAGGATCTGAGGGGAAGAGGACGAGGGGTGGGTATAAATAGGGATTTCCTTTGAGTCATCCTGTTTTAGTCCAGTTGCACAACTCCATCCATCGGGTTCCAGGTGGGGTTCCAATTCAGGTTGGACTGAGAGGGGGCTGTTGGGGCGAAGTAGGTCCAGGACTGACCTGTGGCGTTTGAGGCATATGATGGGGCGATGAGAGTGATTTGGATCCTGGTATGGGATCATTGGCTCTGTAAAACCATCCCTCTCGTGGAGAGCAGGAATGCGAGGTAGGCCAGGAAGAGGAGGAAGGCAATGACAATGACAGCGAGCAGGTCTGTGACAGAGATCATGGTGGGTGTTCAGGTGTGTGGGAAATCCTTTGGGTGACGCAGTTGGTATTCCTTGATTGATCTTTTGGCGTGAGAAAGGTTTGCTGCAGGTTCCCAAGAGTCTTCTGAAGGGGTGTAGCCCTTCCAAGATACCAGATATTCAGTTCGTCTTCCCACCCTCCTGTGGCATTTGATGGCTTCGACTTCATACTCCACTTCTCCATTGATTAATTGAGGCCGCGAAGCGGGAAAACTCAGGCCGTGTTCCTTGGTAGTTACTGCTGGGGATAACTTCGAAGCGTGGAACACATTGTGGATCCTCCAAGTGGAGGGGATCACAATCTGGTAGCTTAGGTGGCTGAGGACCTGGGTTATCTCAAAGGGGCCCACATGCTTCGGTGCTAGTTTCTGGTTTTTATATTTGACTCTGAGGTCCTTTGCTTCCAGCCAGACTTTAGTTCCCACCTTCCATCCCTTGAACTGAGAGGTGATTTGTTCTCACATGTCCTGTTGAGCTTTATGATGTGCAGCTAGGGCTTCTTTGCAGCTTTCTTTGAGTAGCCTTGCACGAGATTTGAGTGCTGGGAGGAAGGTGGTCTTGGTTAAAGGAGGGTAGGCTCTAGGCTCATAGCCCATCATAAGGGAGTAGGGAGTGACATTGGTGCTGGAGTGGGTAGCGGAGTTGTGAGAGAATTCCGCCAGAGGGAGCATGGTAGCCCAATCCTCGGGTTAGTTTCCACAGAAGATTTTGAGGTACGTTTCAAGTTCCTGGTTTACACATTCTGTTTCCCTGTCAGTTTGGGGATGGTAGGCCGTCGAGAGGGTGACATCATAATGGAGTAAGTGGGCTAGCTCCTTGGCGAAGGCGGAAGTAAAGTGGGACCCTCTGTCAGAGATGCATTTGTCGTGTAGGCCAAATCGGGGAAAGATGAAGTGAAAAAAGAGGTTGGCAACACCCTCAGCCATAATAGTCTTTGAACACGGACAGAAAATCACCCCGTTCATAAGCCCATGGTCGACCACAACCATAACTGAGTCATGACCGTGGGAAGTGGGGAGATCTGTGATTAAATCGACTGAGATCTGCTGAAATGGGCAGGAGGTGGTAGACGGAATAGGGGAGAGACCAGGGGAGGTGGGGTGGGTGTTGACCTTGGAGGCCTGGCAAACTGTGCATCTGGCCATGAAGTTACAGACATGGGTGGGGAGGCCCAGCCACCAGTAGTCCTTGGAGATGCGGTGGAGGGTGCGAAAACACCCCTCATGACCCCCAGCAGGGGAGTAATGTAGTTCCCTAAGGAGATCTGCCCGAGCCGGTTCGGGCATGTAGAGGTGTCCCTTGAAGTACAGGGAGCCTTTGACAAAGGACCAATCATCATGGTGGGACTGTGGAAGTATCGTGGAGCCATCCCTTAAGGCCTGGAGGGCGTGGAGGACCAGGGGGTTAGCGGAGGTGGATGAGACGATTTTATTGGTGATGGCGACATCGATCATGCAGACAAAAGCCTGCGGTGGGAGAAAGGTGACGTGGTGGTTATCCTGGGAGATGTCAATGTCATGCTTATGAGAGAGGGCATCTGCAGGGCCCATGGTGGTCCCAGGAAGGGCTTTCCAAATCAGGTCAAAATCCTGGAGGAACATCTGCCATCAAGCCTGTCGATGGGAGAGATCCTGAGGGTGTTTGAAATACGTTAGGTTTCGGTGGTCCGTAAGGATTGTCATGGGGTGGGTGGTGCGAGTGAGGTAGTGATGCCACTTGTGGAGTGCAAGGATTACGGCGAGCATTTCTCTGTCATAAATGTTGTAGTTTCATTCGGCAGATCCAAAGGTTTTCAAAAAATAGGCACAGGGGTGGAGGTCACTGGCAGAGTCGTGCTGCATCAGGACTCCTCCCAAGGCAATGAGTGAGGCGTCCGTCATGAAGCTGCACTTTTCTAGTTTAAGGTATAACTTATGTTCCAGGAGGCGAGCTAGTACCTGTTTCGTTTGTTGGTCGTGGGTAGCCTGGTCGGCCGAGTGGATGAGTAAGTCGTCCATATAGATCACCAGCCATCTTTCCGCAATGAGATACCCAAAGATACTGTCCATAAGCACCTGAAACGTGGCCAGGGAGTTACAGAGCCCAAATAACAACACTGTCGGCTCGAATAGTCCAAACAGGGTACCAAATGCGGCCTTCCACCCGTCGTTTGGGCAGATTTGGATGTTATTATACCCCCATCGGACATCCATTTTGGTGAAGATTGATGATGCTTTTAGTTTATCCACTAGGTCCAAGATTAGGGGGAGTGGATAGGTGTTCTTGATAGTTCCGGCATTTAGGTGGCGATAGTCCTGGCAGGGGCGTAGTTTACCATCTTTCTTCAGGACAAAAAAGAATGTGGAGGCTTGTGGGGACTTGGACGTGGTGATTTTCCAGCTTTTCAGATGTTCATCCACAAAGTCCTGGCATGCTTTCAGTTCTTTGGGATTCAGTGGGTAGGCCTTGGCCCTTCTCGGGACAAAATCTGGAGAAAGGTCTATGGTGTGGTCGAACTCTCTCCGGGGGGGCAGTTCTCCTATCAGGGGGTCTTTGAAGACCTTTCGGTAGGTGTTGTATTCCTTTGGCAGGGTGGTCTCCTGTTTTTGTGGTCTCCACTGCTATCTTTGTTGAGATAGTGGTTTTTCTAATTGGGTAGGCTTTTGCAGCCTCGTGATCCACCTTCTTCTTCCACCATTTGGTTATCTGGGTGTCCAGGTCCATCCTGAGATATCGGACAAGATATCATTGTGTCACTGCTTTTGGTGAATCATGCCATAATTTTGGAGGGGAGGTGAGTAGGACTTTTCCCGTGGCCCAATTGATGATAGGGTTTTGTTCTCATAACCAGGGGAGCCCCAAGATGACGTCTTCCTTTCCACAATTAATGACGAGGAAGGTTTGTGTACATTCCCAATCTCCTATTTGTACTTGGAGGGTGATGGAGAATTAGATCAGCCCCTTCTGATTGATGGTTCCATCCACATTGCTTGCTTCCACGGGCCTGGTGAGGTATTTCTTTGGCCATTTCATATGCGCTACAAGGTGGTGGTCAATAAAGCATCCGGTGGCCCCGCTGTCTACGAGGGCCCTTTTCTCAGCGATTTGTCCTGTCGTCCCAGCATATAGTGAGAGGGGGATATGCATTGACTGGGACTTCTTATCGGTTACAAATACAGGAGCAATTCTTGGAAGTGAAGACACTGATCCTTCCTTCCCTGCTAAAAACCCTCATCCCGGGTAAGCCAGTTGATGGCCATTTCATCGTCAGTTTTTCCTTCGTCTTCCGAGTCTCCTGACAGCTTGGAGTGGCAGATTCACAAGGTCTCTAGTGTGGCTTTTTCCAAGACTTTATATTTGTGAGCGAACTCCTTGAGTGGAGTATTGGTGACTGCTGCAGCCCTTATCTCCTGACGTGGGGGGTTTCATTTCTTGTCCTTCCAGGGGGTCTTCCCTTTATGGTTCCTCGCGGAGCATCCCTTCCTTTTACAGATAAAGCACAACCCCTCTGTGAAGCATTCTGTCTGTTCGTCGGGAGTGAGGCAGACTGCATCTACATCCATGGCATCAGGATCTTTCCTTTGGTGATTTTCGGCAGGTCTGGAAGAAGAGGAGTAGTATCCACCCTTCCTTCACCAGTCATGCTTGTATTGGAGGTTTTGATCATAGAATGACGGCAGTGGTCTTATTGGTGGTGGTCTTCTTCAACCATTGGAGGAAGAGTTCTGCCCTTCAGACAGCGTGGATGGCCAGTAATTGCTGGAGGAGGGGGTGGTTGGAGGGAAGGGCAGCAGCTCACTCGAGCTCAGTAAGTCGGTTGGAGGAGTGGGAGAGGAGGTCCAACAGCTCGAGCTGAAGCTCAGAAGCGAGGAGGTGGAAGAAACAGGGGATGGAGTCGGGGAGAGGGTCACCATCAGGGTAGGTGGTGTTGACATTATACACAAGGACTCGAGATGGAAGGTAAGGCATGGGGAATGGGGAGAAGATCTGAAGAGGGGGTGTAAATAGAAGTCCCCTTCATCTGTCCAGATTTAGTCCAGTTGTACGGCTCCGTCAGCTGGGTTCCATGTGGGGTTCCAATTTGAATTGGACTGAGGGGGTGCTGCTGGGGTGGAATAGGTCCACGATTAGGCCATGGTATTCGAGGCATAGGTAGGGGTGACGATGGTGATTTGGATCCCAGCGTGGGATTGTTGAATCTGGAAAACCATCCCTCTCCTGGAGAGCAGGGATGCAAGGTAAGCTAAGAGGGAGAAAAATGAGACAATGGCAATGGCAAAGAGGTTAATGATGGAGATCATTGTAGGTGTTTTAGGGTTGTGGGAAGTCTTTCTGATGGCACAGTTGATACTCCTTGATTGATTTCTTAGCATGGGAGAGGTTGGCGGTGGGTTCCCACAAATCTTCAGAAGGGGCGTAGCCTTTCCATGATACCAGGTACTCAGTCCATCTTCCCACTCTTCTGTGGCGTTTAATGGTTTCAACTTCGTACTCCACTTCTCCATTGACTAATTGAGGCAGTGGGGTGGGAAAACATGGACCATGTTCCTTGGTCATTACTGCCAGGGATAGCTTTGAGGCATGGAACACGTCATGGATTCTCCAGGTGGAGGGGATCACAATCCAGTAGCTTAGGTGACTGAGGACTTGGGTTATCTCAAAGGGGCGAACATGCTTCAGTGCCAATTTCTGACTTTTGTACTTGACTCTGAGGTCCTTCGCCTTGAGCCAAACTTTCGTTTCCATCTTCCATCCCTTAAATCGAGAGGTGATTCGTTCCCTCATATCCTGCTGAGCTTTATGATGTGCTGCTAAGGCTTCTTTTTGGGTTTCTTCGAGCAGTTTCGCGCAGGATTCAAGTGCCAGGAGGAAGGTAGTCTTCGTTAATGGGGGGTAGGCTCTGGGCTTGTAGCCCATCATGAGGGAGTAAGGGGTGACATTGGTACTAGAATGGGTAGTGGAATTGTGGGAGAATTCTGCTAGGGGAAGCATGGCTGCCCAGTCCTTGGGTTTATTTCCACAGAATATTCTGAGGTAGGTTTCTGTTATGGGCTGGGAAGAGATCGAAGCACAATACACTGAGTTACATTGAACTATCAATCGTGCCACTGAAGCATTCATTGCAGCAGGGCTCCTCTCCTCCCTTGACCGGGACATGTACCTGGTGTATCCGATGAGTGATTCAGACATGAGAAACCCAACCACAGAGTAGCTGGGTACCTATCTTTTCTCCTTTGTCATCACTTCATTCTTCTGCCTTTCCAATCTGATCTTATCATGTACACCGCCATACAGACTCTATAGAAGCGTGTCACTGCCCTGCACAGTCCACAGTATGTCTTCTTCCTTATCCCTTCATCTCCGCTTGCATTGCCTTCGGATGGGGCTTGTAGTTCGTACTTTTCTGGACGCTCTTCCCTCCTCCTACCGATTCTCTCATATTGGTAGTCGTTTCCCATCCCCTTCATAGTTACGTATAAAAGTGCCACTATCAGCACTCATGTACTTTAGTTAGATCTACGCAATCATCAGTGTAACTTACTCACGCTGCTCTAAGTGAGCAAGACCAATGTCCTGGCTTGTAATCACCACACTTGTGTCATTGTCACTTTCACCTTTACCTATTCCCTCTGGATCTTCACACAAGCCCTCGCTATCGTGATCGGCGAAGTAATAGCTCGCTATTGTTACAGTTTGGACGGATATGGCATGCCATCAGGAGGACCTCCACTTCGTGCTTCAAGAAGCTGTTATCAACGGGTTCTACCAAGGAGTCATGGCTTACATTGACGACAAAGTGTTACCTGGAGCAGACTTTCCTTGGGACGCTACAGAAGACCACTTCACTATGGACGAGGAGATTCTAGAATGACTCCATGGTTTGTTCAATTGTTTCTCTCTTCTGTTCACTATGTTTCGTGCATGCCCACGCCGCAACCTTTACTCACGCTTACTACATCCTGTACACCGCCATACGGACTCTATTTAAGTGGTTCCCACTTACCTAACCATGTATTCACAGGAACGTGAGAAGTTGTCTCATGTCCCAGTTCTGTCTTCCCATGGATACTAATCCTCTCCCATAGTCATATCTCTCGTTATGGCTACGTTTCCCCATCCCAAGATACTTACATATAAATACCTGTAGATAGCACCCTGTACCTCAGTTTGATCTATGCAATCAACCTGCGTTCTCATCTCTTCCACTGTAAAGATAGATTCTTTCAGCGAGACCGCTGCCAGACTGGATCCTCTCTATGAAGTGTTACTAGTAATCCTCTACATCTATTGCTCCTTGCTAGACGAACAAAGGAGAAGGGAATGACAGGATGTGTATCGTAACAGCTATCGCATTAACAAAAGATCTAACTCTTCCCCTGGCTCCAACTAATACATGTGGAGCCGTACCTACACCACCACAACTTCCTACCGGGTTCCAGACAGCTCCGACTCCGATACTCCTGCTGCACCCCCACCAAGGACGCTTGCCGATGGATGTCACAGATGTGAGCCTACTTCTCGGTCAATCCCACCATCTTCGGAACCAAAGACACCACTAATGAGCAGCAAATGGTTATCATGCTCCTTAACTGTATGAACAAAGGACGAGGAATGGTGTTTGCTGAAAGTTGGTACGACCGCATCCAGGATACCAATGTGAAGGAAGACAACATCATGTTTACCAAAGTGTCCAAAGACTTCTTAGCACTTTTCTCTCCCCTCTCTATCAAACAGGAGGCAAGAAATGCCCTAGATACCATCAGCATGAGCGACTTCCGAGGAGATTTCCGGGAATTTAGGACAGCGTTCAAACTAGATCTGGCAAGATCTCAGATGGACGATCAAGACGATATCAAAAGGATCCTCTGAGGAGCAGTGTCTCTGAAATTAGCACAAAAAATGTCCGGAGTAAATGAGGAACCCAAAATGGCCCGAGAGTGGCTGGATAAAGCTGGAGAATTCTATGACAGAGATCTCCAGTATAAACACGACCGTCGAAGGAAGGGAGGACATTCTGCCTACTTCCAACCCTCAGAAAACCACCTAAGGAAAGACCCCGATGCTATGGACATAGATGCCATCCACGTCACCCTGGATGAGCGAGCAGAATGCTTTGCAAAGGGGCTGTGTTTTATTTGCAAAAAGAAGGGGTGCTCCGCCAGGAATCATAAAAAGGAAAAAGCCCCATGGAAGGAAAGGAACAGGAACCCTCCCAAGCAAGAGATAAGGGCTTCAGCAGTCGCCGATACCCCACTCAAGGACTTCACATGAAAATATAAGGTCTCGGAAAAAGCAGCCTCAGAAACCTTGCAAATTTGTTACTCCAAGCCGTCCAAAGAATCGGGAGACGAAGGGGAAACTGACGAAGAAATGTCCATCAATAGGCTCACTCTAGATGAGGATTTTTGAGCGGGAAGGAAGAATCAGCGTCTTCACTTCCCAGAATCGCTCCTGTATTTGTAACCGATAAGAAGTCCCAGTCAATGCACATTCCCCTCTCACTATACACTGGGACGACAGGACAAATCACTGAAAAGAAAGCCCTCGTAGATAGTGGGGCTACCGGATGCTTTATTGATCACCAACTTGTGGCCCATATGAAATGGCCAAAGAAACACCTCACCAGACCCATAAAAGCAAGCAATGTAGATGGGACTATCAATCAAAATGGGCTAATCAGGTTCTCCGTCACACTCCAAGTGCGAATAGGGGATTGGGAATGCCAGCAGAACTTCCTCATCATCAATTGCGGAAAGGAAGACATCATCCTGGGACTCCCCTGGTTACGGGAACAGAACCCTATTATAAACTGGGCCACTGGGAAAGTCCTGCTTACTTCCCCGCCAAAATTACGACACGATTCACCTAAGGCAGTGACACAAAGGTACCTGGTCCGGTACCTGGGAATGGACCCAGACACATGGATCACTAAGTGGTAAAAGAGGAAATTAGAACATGAAGCTGCAAAGGTGTATCCTCTAAAAAGGACAACTATCTCCACCAAGATCACAGCAGAAGCCACAAAGACCAAAGTAGAACTGCCCCAGGCGTATGAAGAATACCGGAAGGTTTTCCAAGATCCTCTGGAAGGGAAGTTACCCCCGTCACGAGAATTCGACCACGCCATAGACTTAACTCCAGACTTTGTCCAAAAACAAGCAAAAGCCTACCTGTTAAACCCCAAAGAACAGAAAGCATGCAGCGATTTCGTAAATGAACACCTGAAAAGTGGGAAGATCATCGCCTCGAAATCTCCCCAAGCCTCCCTCTTCTTCTTCATTCCGAAAAAAGACGGGAAGCTATGACCATGTCAGGACTATCAGCATTTAAATTTGGGAACTGTCAAGAATGCCTACCCCCTCCCACTGATCTCCAACCTCATTGACAAATTGAAAGCCTCATCCATCTTTACCAAGATGGACGTGCAATGGGAGTATAACAATGTCCAGATTAAGCCTAACAACCGATGGAAAGTGGTGTTCAGCACCCCATTCGGATTATTTGAACCCACGGTCATGTTTTTCGGCCTTGGTAACTCTCTGGCCACGTTCCAGGCACTCATGGACAGCATCTTTGGGGATCTCATCGCAGAAGGGTGGCTGGTGATTTACATGGGCGACTTACTTATCCATTCAGCTGACCAGGAGACCCATGATCAACGAACAAAACAAGTCTTAGCACGACTTCAGGAACACAAACTATATCTCAAGTTGGAGAAATGCAGCTTTAATGTCCCAGGAGTCGAATACCTCAGAATGATCGTCAAAAAGGGGGTAGTTCTCATGGACCCAGTAAAGCTCACAGCTATCCAAAATTGGCAGCCCCCTACTTCCATCAAGGCTGTACGCTCTTTCATAAGCTTCTGCAACTTTTACAGGAAGTCCATCCCAGGGTTCTCAGACATAGTCCGCCTGCTCCACTCCCTCACAAAGAAAGGGACTCAGTGGGACTGGACCCCAGCGCACCAGGCTGCCTTCGCCACCTTGAAGAAGGAGTTTCTGAAAGCACCAGTCCTTCACTACCCCGATACCACCAAGCCATTTACCGTGATGACGGATGCCTCGCTCGTCGCCATGGGGGGAGTTCTAATGCAGCACGACACTGCTGGGGATCTCCACCCCTGCGCTTACTTCTCGAAAACCTTCAGATCTGCCAAACGAAATTACGACATATACGACCAGGAAATGTTGGCAGTAATCCTTGCACTCCATGAATGGTGTCACTACCTAACCAGCACCGTCCATCCCGTAACGATCCTTACAGACCACTGTAATTTGACGTACTTCAAACATCCCCAGGATCTCTCCCGCCAACAGGCTCGGTGGCAGATGTTCCTTCAGGACTTCGACCATATCTGGAAGGCCCTCCCTGGCACCACCATGGGTCCTGTGGATGTGCTTTCCAGGAAGCATGACGTGGATACTTCTCAGGACAACCGACATATCACCTTCCTCCCACCAGAGGCCTTTGTCCACATGATCGACGTCGCCATCACCAGCAAAATCGCCTCATCCACCTCCAGCAACCCACTGGTTCTCCACGCCCTCCAAGCCCTGCGAGATGGCTCTCCGATCCTGCCACATTCCCACCATGATGACTGGACCTTCATTGAAGGCTCCCTGTACTACAAGGGATGTCTTTACGTACCTGAACTGGCGCATGCCGATCTCTTACGGGAGTTACACTACACCCTGGCTGGAGGCCACGAAGGGTGCTTCTGAACCCTCCACCGTGTCTTGAAGGACTATTGGTGGCCAGGCCTCCCCACCCATGTCTGCAACTTTGTGGCCAGTTGCGCAGTCTGCCAAGCCTCCAAAGTTAACACCCATCCCACGTCCCCCGGCCTGTCCCCCATCCTGTCCACCGCTACCCGTCCGTTCCAGCAGATCTTGGTCGATCTGATCACGGACCTCCCCCCCTCCCGCGGCCATGATTCGGTTATGGTTGTGGTCGACCAAGGCCTTATGAAGGGGGTAATTTTCTGTCCATGTTCGAAAACCATTACCACAGAGGGTGTCACCAATTTCTTCTTTCGCTTTGTTTTCCCTCACTTTGGCCTACATGACAAATGCATTTCTGACAGGGGGTCCCACTTCGCGTCTGCCTTCGCTAAAGAACTCGCCCACCTACTCCATTATGATGTCGCCCTCTCAACGGCTTACCACCCCCAGATCAATGGAGAAACTGAACATGTAAATCAAGAACTTGAAACCTACCTCAGGATTTTCTGCGGAAATAAACCCGAGGACTGGGCATCTATGCTCCCCCTAGCAGAATTTTCCCACAACTCCGCCACCCATTCCAGCACCAACGTCGCCCCCTATTCCCTCATGATGGGGTACGAGCCCAGAGCCTACCCCCCATTGACAAAAACCATGTTTCTCCCTGCACTCGAATCCCGCGCGAAACTACTCAAGGAGGCACGCAAAGAGGCCCTGGCAGCACATCATAAAGCCCAACAAGACATGAGAGAGCAGATTGCCTCGCGCTTCAAAGGATGGAAAGTGGGAACAAAGGTGTGGCTTGAAGCAAGAGATCTCAAGATCAAATACCGAAATTGGAAACTGGCACCAAAATGAGTTGGCCCCTTTGAAATAACTCAAGTCCTCAGCCACCTAAGCTATTGGATCGCAATCCCCTCCACCTGGAGAATCCATGATGTGTTCCATGCTTCCAAGCTATCTCTGGCTGTGACAACCAAGGAACACGGCCCAAGTTTTCCAGCCCCACCCCCTCAGTTAGTCAATGGAGAGGCAGAGTATGAAGTAGAGACCATTAAATGCCACAGAAGGGTGGGAAGACGAACTGAGTATCTGGTATCCTGGAAAGGCTATGCGCCCTCCAAGGATTCATGGGAACCAGACACCAACCTCTCCCATGCTAAGCAAATGATCAAGGAGTACCAACTATGCCACCCCAAGGACTTCCCATGCTCCTAACCACCCACCATGTCCATCACCAATCTACTTGCCATCATCGTCATCTCCTTCCTCCTCTTCCTGGCTTACCTTGCATCCCTACTCTCTAGAAGAGGGATGGTCTTTCAGATTCAACGGTCCCATGCCAGGATCCAAATCACCATTGTCGCCCTCTCCTACACCTCGAACACCACGGCCCAATCTTGGACCTATTCTGCCCCTGTGGCACCTCCCTAGTCCAACCCAAATTGGAACCCCACCTGGAACCCCAATGATGGAGCGGTACATTTAGACTAAACTGGATAGGTGAGTAAAACTCCTATTTATGCCCCTCCCTCGTTGAACTTCTCCCCACTCCCCCATGCCTTACCTCCCAAACAGGGTCCTCACCTGCGATGTCAACGCCACCTACCCTGACGGTGACCCCTCTCCCCAAGTCCATCCCCTGCTTCTTCTCCTGTAAGGCCTGAAGGGCATGGGGAACCAGTGGATCGCTGGAGGTGGACGAGGCAATTTTGTTGGCAATGGCAACGTCGATCAGGCAGATGAAGGCCTCCAGTGGGAGGAAAGTAATGTGGTGGTTGTCCTGCGAGGTATTGACATCGTGTTTGCGGCAGAGCACATCTGTGGGACCCATGGCGATCCTGGGGAGTGCCTTCCAAATGAGGTTGAAGTCTTGGAGAAACATCTGCCATCGGGCTTGATGGCAGGAAAGGTCCTGGGGGTGTTTGAAGTACGTCAGATTATGGTGGTCCATGAGGACCATTATGGGGTGGGTGGTGCCAGTCAGGTAATGACACCATTCGTGGAGTGCAAGGATCACAGCAAGCATTTCCCTATCATAGATGTCATAATTTTGTTCAGCAGTCCCAAAGGTTTTGAAGAAATAGGCACAGGGGTGGAGATCACCGGCAGCATCACATTGCATCAGGACCCCTCCTGTGGCAACAAGTGAAGTGTCCATCATTACAGTGAATGGCTTGGCAGTGGAGGGATAGCAAAGGACGGGGGCCTTCAGAAATTCTTTCTTTAGGGTGGTGAAGGCATTTTGGTGGGCTGGGGTCCATTCCCACAGAGTTCCTTTCTTGGTAAGTGAGTGAAGTGGATGGACTATGTCTGAGAACCCCAGGATGAATTTTCTATAGAAGTTGCAGAACCCTATGAAGGAGCACACAGCCTTAATGGAAGTGGGGGGTTGCCAGTTCTCGATCGCCATGAGTTACATGGGATCCATGAGGACCACCCCTTTCTTAATGATCATCCCTAGGTATTCTACCTTGAAGACGTTGAAGCTGCATTTCTCCAGTTTAAGGTACAGTTTGTGTTCTTGGAGGCAAGCTAACACCTGTTTTGTTCGCTGGTCGTGGGTTCCTTGATCAGCCGAGTGGATAAGTAGGTTGTCCATGTAGATCACTAGCCATCCTTCCGTGATGAGATCCCCAAAGATGCTGTCCATGAGTGCCTGAAATGTAGCCGGGGAATTGCAGAGGCTGAAGAACATGACTGTGGGTTTGAATAGCCTGAATGGGGTGCTGAATGCAGCCTTCCATCGGTCGTTGAGCTTAATTTGGACATTGTTGTACCCCCACTGTATGTCCATTTTGGGAAAGATGGATGATGCTTTGAGCTTATCAATGAGGTCGGAGATTAAAGGGAGGGGATAGGCATTCTTAATGGTTCTGGAGTTTAAATGGCAATAGTCCTGGCACGGTTGCAACTTCCCATCCTTCTTAGGAATGAAGAAAAAGGGGGAGGCTTGTGGGGATTTCAAAGCGGTAATTTTCCCACTTCTTAGGTGTTCATCCATGAAGTCCCTACATGCTTTTTGTTCTTTGGGATTCAATGGGTAACCCTTTGCTCATTTCAGGATAAAGTCAGGGGTTAAATTGATGGCATGATCAAATTCTTGGGATGGGGGTAGTTCTCCTTCCGTGGGATCCTGGAACACCTTCTGATATTCTTCATAAACCTTGGGAAGTTCTATGTTGGTTTTTGCAGTTTTGGCTGCGATCTTGGTAGAGATGGTTGTCTTCCTTAATGGGTATGCCTTTGTGGCTTCGTAGTCTAGTTTTTTCTTCCACTACTTGGTGATCTGAGCGTCCTGGTCCATTCCTAAATATCTGACCAGGTACCACTGCATTACTGCTTTTGGCAAGTCATGCCATAATTTCGGGGGGGAAGTGAGCAGAACCTTCCCAGTAACCCAATTGATGATGGGGTTCTGTTCTTGTAACCAGGGGAGCCCTAAGATGACGTCTTCTTTTCCACAGTTGATGATGAGAAAGGTTTGCAGGCATTCCTGATATCCTATCCATATTTGGAGGGTGACAGAAAATCTAATTAAACTGTTTTGATTGATGGTTCCATCCATGTTGCTTGCCTTTACAGGCCTAGCAAGGTGCTTTTTCGGCCATTTTATATGGGTGACGAGCTGGTGGTTGATAAAACACCCGGTTGCTCCACTATCCACAAGGGCCTTTCTTTCAGTGATTTGTCCTGTCATTCCAGTATACAGCGAGAGGGGGATATGCATTGACTGGGACTTCTTATCAATTACAAATACAGGAGCAATTCTGGGAAGCGAAGATGCTGATCCTTCCTTCCCTAAAAACCCTCATCCAGGGTTAATCAGTTTATGGCTGCCTCATCGTCTGTTTCCTCATCTTCTTCGAATCCTTCCATTGGCTTAGAATAGCAGATCCGTAGGGTCTTCAATGCTGCCTTTTCAGAGACATTGTATTTTCTGGCAAATTTCCCTAATGGAGTATTGGCTACTTCCGTGGCCCTGAATTCCTGTCGCGGGGGGTTCCTGTTTCGTTCCTTCCAGGATGTCCTTCCTTTTTTGTGGTTCCTGGCAGAACATCCCTTCTTTTTACAAATGAAGCATAGTCCCTTTGCGAAGCATTCAGCATGTTCATCAGGGGTAAGGTGGATGGTGTCTACGTCCATGGTGTCAGGGTCCTTCCTTCGGTGGTTCTCTGAAGGTCGGGAGTAGGTGGAGTGCCCCCCTTCCCTTCGGCAATCATGTTTATACTGGAGGTCCCTGTTGTAGAATTCTCCTGCTTTATCCAACCATTCCCAGGCCGTTTTGGGTTCTTCATTTACCCTGGACATTTTTTGTGCTAATTCTCGGGACACCACTCCTCAGAGGATCCTTTTGATGTCATCCTGGTTGTCCATCTGAGATCTTGCCAGATCCAGTTCAAATGCCATCCTGAACTCTCGGAAATCCCCTCTGAAGTTGCTCATGCTGATGGTGTCCAAGGCATTCCTGGCTTCCTGTTTGATAGAGAGAGGGGAAAAGAGTGCCAAGAAGTCCTTGGACACCTTGGTAAACGTGATTTCTTCTTCCTTTACGTTGGGGTCCTGAATGCGGTCGTACCAGCTTTCGGCACACACCATCCCTCATCCCTTATTCATACGGTTGAGGAGCGTGATAACCATTTGTTGCTCATTTGGGCCATCTTTGGCTCCAAAGATGGCGGGATTGACCAAGAAGTAGGCTCGCATCTGTGACATCCATCTGTGAGCATCCTTGGCATTACCAGAAAAGGAATCTGATAGACCTGCTTTGTTCTCCTTAAAGGATGTGGCATCGTTGGTGTCTCCTGCATCTGCCATTCTGGTGTAACTTCTGGGGTCACGTAAGGCATCTTGTAAGGCAGTAGTGATGGGGTTCTGGGAGGGGGGATGGGGATGGGAGTCAAAGTCCGGATCTGGTCCAAAAAGGTTGAATGGCTCTTTGGCTGGTGGTATGTAAGATTCCTTTGGTGGATCCGGCAAAGGTTCCATATCCATGTGAATAGGGACTTCTTCATCGTTCAGGGATAGAGACTTTAGGGTCAGGTGGGTGGAGGGGAGGGGGGAGCTACTGGGGGTGGGTTGAGTTCTCCCAGCCTCAAGTATGGGGGGTTGTTGTGAGCTTCTGGAGGTACTACAGGCTCTCCAATGTTCCAGTCCTACAGGGAGGTGTGTGATAGGGATCTGAGGGGTTCCGCCTGATAGAGGAGTGTGTCTATCCTGAATGCGACGTGATGAAGATGAATGAGGAGGAACCACTGTGTGTGAGGGTGTGCTTCAAGAAGGTGGGGGTGGAGGGGGAGTATCTGAGTCGGAGCTGTCTGGGACCTGATAGGAAGTCATAGTGGTGTTGTTAGGGCTCCGAACATATTAGTTGGAGCCAGGGGAAGAGTTAGATCTTTTGTTAATGCGATAGCATGTTGTTACTTTGCCGATCAAGATGGCGAGGGCTTGCGCAAAGATCCAAAGGGAATAAGTGAAGGTGAGGGCAATGACAATACAAGTATGGTGATTACGAGCCAGGGTAGAGGTCTTGCTCACTCGAGTGGTGTGAGTAAGTTACACTGATGATTGCGTAGATCTAACTAGAGTACATGGGTGCTGATAGTGGCACTTTTATACATAACTATTGAGGGGATGGGAAACTACTGCTATAGTAAGAGATGCAAAAGGAGGAGAGAAGCGTCCAAAGAAGGGTAGATACTGCAGCTCCATCCAAAGGCAATGTGAACAGAGATGAAGGAATAAGAAGGGAAACATACTGTGGACTGCACAGGGCAGTGATACACTTCTATAGGGTCCGTACAGCGGTGTACAAGATAGGATCAGATCAGGAGACAGAAGAAGAAGGAAAGTGATGCAAGGAAAAAGCAGATACCCAGCTACTCCATGGTTGGGTTTCCCACGTCCGAATTGCTCATTGGATGCACCAGGTACATGTCCCCATCTAAGGTAGAGAGAAGTCCTGCTGCAATGAATGCTTCAGTAGCTCAATCGATGGTGTGATGCAACTCAGTGTATCATGCTTCAATCTCTTCCCAGCCCGTAACAAATGGCTTGCAGAGATGCATTCACGAAGAGTGTAAATACTTCAGATTTAATGCACTTCCTTGACTGACTGGAGGTTGTAAGGCTGCAGCATGGAGTTGATCCAAGGATTCAATGATCTTTGGGTTTGTCTTCGACATCAGTGGGGACAAGGCGGGCCACCAGGCCTCAGGCATGTTTGTGGGTTTGACTACTCTCAAGGATATATGTTAATGCGATAGCGAGTTACTACTTCACTGATCAAGATAGCAAAGGCTTGCGCAAAGATCTGGAGGGAATACATGAAGGTAAGGGTGACGATGACACAAGTATGGCGATTGCGAGCCAGGACAAAGGTCTCGCTCACTTGAGTGGCATGAGTAAGTTACGCTGAGGATTGCGTAGATCTAACTAAAGTACATGGGCGCTGATAGTGGCGCTTTTATACGTAACTATGAAGGGGATGGGAAATTACTACCAATGTAAGGAGAATTGGCAGGGGGAGGCGGAGTATCCTAGAAAGTACTAACTACAAGCTCCATCCGAAGGTGATGTGAGCAGAGATGAAAGAGAAGAAGGAAGACATACTGCAGGCTGTGCAAGGCAGTGGACGCTTCTATAGAGTCCGTATGGCAGTGTACACGATAAGATCAGATTGGAGGATGAAAGAGGAAACGAAATGTGGTGCAAGGAAAATAGATACCCAGCTACTCCGTGGTTGGGTTTCCCACATCCAACTCGCTCATCAGGTATACCAGGTACATGTCCTGGTCCAAGGTAGAGAGAAGTCCTGTGGCAACGAATGCTTCAGTGGCCCGATCAATGGTGCGATGTAACTCAGCGTATCATGCCTCGATCTCTTCCCAGACCATAACATTACCCCCTTGTTGTGACTGAGACTCTGACTCAGTAGCCATCAGGGTCTCCCTTGTTCCAGATGATGTTGTTGTCGTCCCACTCAAGACCCCAAGCGTCGTCGCATTCTGCCGCAGAGTGTCCTCTAAGACCACAGGTAGCGCATCTATAGGGGTTTCACGGACAGGAGTACTGGGGGTGGCCTGGGGTGACAACCTGGCAGAAATGACAGGTGTAGAGGGGACAGTTGGGACAGAAGTGGGTGTCACTGTCACAGGAATAGCAACAGGCCCTCATTGGAGGAGCGAGGCCAGAGGGATTTGATCGTCTGGGGGTGTGGTGTACCTGTGGAGTGGGCAGCAGACTGCCCAGTCGAATTGTGGAGGGTAGGTGGTACAGTGCGGCAAAGTATTCTCCTTGTCTGAGTTCCCATCCTGCCTGGGTGATCTCTGAGTCAGAATCGCTGACCGAGTTAAGCAATGGTAGGAAAGAGGGGGGAGGACTGGGAGGAGGGGTGGCGGTGTGGGCGGGTGGAGCCATGGTGGGGGTAGGAGAAGGGGGGGCGGGTCTGGTGACGAGGGGTGGGCCCTGCTGGGTGGAGGAGGAGGGGGAGGAAGGGGAGGCTGGGTGGACCACTGCCACAGGTATTGTCCCGGGGGTCCCAGCAGTTGGTCTTCCACCAGATCTCTTCTTCCAGCCACGCTTGCCAACATGTCCAGGGGGAGGGGTGGAGGCAGGGGCGTCCGATACCCTAACGGAGAGTCGCTCTGTAACCCTACCCATGTACCCTCGAAATTCCTCCAGGGGGAAGGCTCCAAACATATCACGTAGTAGGGAGTCCTGCATTTTGTAGGAAGTGTGGTCGAGGACTGGGAAGATTCCCATTGGGATGAGCTCCTGATGGAGTTCACGTAGGCCAGAGGCCAGGGCAGATACTGCCGTACCCTTGCGGGGTGTGGCACGTTCAGACCACTGAAGGAAAAGCTGGGTTCATTAGGAGGAATGGATTGCCTGGAATTGCTGGAGGATGAGATGTCCGGAAGAGAGGGTGGAGGATCGTTCGAGCTTGGCCAGTCTGCTGGGAGAGTTTCCAAGGATCTCCAACAGCTTGAGTTGCAGCTTGGGAGGGAGAAGCTCAAAGAATATGGGGAGGGAGTTGGGGATAGGGTCACCGTCATGGTAGGTGGCATAGACATCACAGGTGAGGACTCTGGAGGGGAACATCCAGTACTGTAGGGGTTCAAAATGGGGTCGATTTCGCATTCAGCGTCGCCTTCTACTATTTGCGGGGGGGGGCTGAGCAAAGGCGGGTCCGAATTCGGCAGTGGAGGTGGCGGTGGTTAATTTCGAGGCGTGGAATACATCATGTATTTTCCACGTTGGGGGAAGTGCAAGTCGGTAGTTTAGCCTGCTCAGTATCTGTGTGATTTCGAACGGACCAACTCGTTTTGGGCTTAGTTTCCGATGGGTGAACTTGATCCGAAGATCTTTGGCTTCCAACCATACTTTATCTCCCACCTTCCATCCCTTAAACCTGGAGTTGACTCGTTCCCTCATATCCTGTTGTGCTTTCTGATGGGCTACGAGAGCTTCTTTTCGAGCCTGGTCCAAGATCGTCAGTCGATGTTCGAATGCTGGAAGGAAGGTGGTCTTCAGGAGTGGCAGGTAAGCTCGTGGTTCATATCCCATCATTAGGGAGAATGGAGAGGCATTTGTGACCGAGTGGGTAGCGGAGTTATGGGAGAATTCCACCATAGGGAGTACCTGTGCCCAATTCGTTGGGGAGTTTCCACAGAAGATGCGGAGATAGGTTTCCAATTCCTGGTTTACTCGCTCCGTTTCTCCATCGGTTTGTGGGTGGTAAGCAGTAGATAGGGCTACGTCATATTCTAATAGACGGGCTAGCTCTTTGGCGAAGGCCGAGGCGAAGTGTATCCCCCGATCGGATATGCATTTGTTGTGAGGGCCAAACCTGGGGAAGATGTGTTGGAAAAACAGGGCTGCTACGTCTGCTGCCATCGCGTGCTTGGTGCAAGGCAGGAAAATCACCCCCTTCGTAAGACCGTGGTCAACCACGACCAGCACACCATCAAAGCCGTCGGACAAGGGGAGGTCGGTGATGAGATCAACGGAGATTTGTTGGAAGGGGCGAGAGGCTTTCGACGGGATAGGGGACAGACCGGGGACTGTGGGGTGGGCATTAACTTTGTTCGCCTGGCAGACAAAACACCCTTGGACAAAATGACAGATGTGGGACACGAGGCCCGGCCACCAATAGTCACGGGAGACCAGGGCAAGAGTTCGGAAACAGCCCTCATGGCCACCGGCGGGGGAGGAATGAAGTTGGGTGAGGAGGTCGTGTCTCGCTGGCTCCGGCATGTATAGTCGTCCTTTGAAATACAAGGCCCCCTCGACAAAGGACCAGTCCGTGGGGTCAGTGCGGGGCAGGAAGGGGGTTTCGGATGAGAGGGCAGAGAGGGCCTGGAGTACCAGGGGATCCTGCGACGTAGAAGATGCGATCTTATCGGCGAGGGCCACGTCCAGCTGGCGAATAAAGGCAGTCAGGGGAAGAAAGACAACATCCGTGTTGTCCTGGGAAGTATCGACGTCATCTTTTCTGGACAGGGCGTCTGCCAGGCCCATCTCAGTACCCGGGAGAGCTGTCCAAATGTGATCAAAGTCCTGGAGGAACATCTGCCATTGTGCCTGTCGTCGGGACAGAGTGTGGGGGTGCTTAAAGTAGGTAAGATTGCGATGGTCGGTGAGGATCGTGACAGGATGGAGAGTCCCGGTGAGGTAATGCTTCCATCCTCCCAACGCTAAAATGACTGCCAGCATTTCCCGGTTGTAGATATCATAATTCCGCTCCACCAACCCAAAGGTCTTGGAAAAGTATGCACAAGGGTGTAGGTCTCCCGCACCATCTTTCTGCATTAAAACCGCTCCCGCAGCTAATAGGGAGGCGTCGGTCATCACTGTAAACGGCTTCGCAGTATCAGGGTAGTGGAGGATCGGGCGTGTCAGGAATAGGGCCTTCAGTTGATCAAATGCCGTTTGGCAATCCTGAGTCCAGAGCCAAGTCTTCCCCTTCTTGGTCAGATCGTGCAACGGTCAAGCCAGGTTGGAGAAGCCAGAGATAAACTTGTGATAAAAGTTGCAAAAGCCGATAAAGGAATGTACAGCCTTGACCGACGTGGGGGGTTGCCAGTTCTCGATCACGGTAAGCTTCGTTGGGTCCATCTTAACTTCTCCCTTCTTTACCACCATGCCTAGATATTCCACCTCCGGGACATTGAAGCTGCATTTCTCGAGCTTGAGATATAGCTTATGGTCTCGCATGTGCTGGAGAACTGCCCTAGTGTGCTTGTCCTGATCTTCCTGGTTATCAGAGTGAATGAGGAGGTCGTCCATATAAATAATGAGCCATCCTTCCGCAATCATATCGCCAAAAACATGGTCCATCAGGGCTTGAAATGTGGCTGGGGAGTTACAGAGGCCAAAGAACATGACCGTCAGCTTGAAGAGACCAAAAGGGGTGATGAATGCGGCCTTCCATCTATCCTCAGGACGAATGAGTACATTATTGTACCCCCATCGTACATCCATCTTAGTGAAGATCGATGAGTCCTTGAGCTTATCCACCAGGTCCGAGATCAATGGAAGTGGGTAGGCGTTCTTGATTGTTCCTGAATTTACGTGTCAATAATCCTGGCAGGGACGGAGTTTGCCGTCCTTTTTTGGGACGAAGAAGAATGGCAATGCCTGAGGGGATTTTGACAGGACGATCTTCCCACTCTTCAGATGTTCATCCACAAATTCCCTGCAAGCTTGGGTTTCCTGGGGGTTTAGCGGATAGGACTTGGCTCATTTCGGAACAAAGTCCTTGGTCAGTTCTATGGTGTGGTCGAACTTTCGACTAGGGGGTAGCTCTCCCAGCAGGGGTTCCTCGAAGACCTCACGATAGGCTTCGTAGGCGGAGGGTAAGGTTGTCTTTGCTTTTTCCGCAGTGGCCGCTAGAGTAGTGGACATCATTGTCTTGCGTACTGGATACGCCTTAGTGGCCTCGTGATCCAGCTTCTTTTTCCACAACTTAGCTATCTTCGCGTCCGGGTCCATTCCCAAGTATCTGATGAGATACCGTTGAGTGACCACTCTGGGGGAGTCGTGTCTGAGTTTCAGGAGGACCTCTGGGAGTTCCACTTTCCCTGTGGCCCAGTCGATCAGGGGATTTACTTCCCGTAACCATGGGAGTCCTAAGATTAAGCTTTCTTTCCCACAGTTGATTACCATAAATGTTCGGGCTTGTTCCTTGTCCCTGATTTGTAATGTCAGCGTGACTTGATGCCATATTAGTCTGTTGCTATTCGTGGTTCCGTCCACGTTGCTTGCCCTTAATAGGACCTTCATCCACTCCTTTCTCCATCCGGCCTGGTTTACTAGATGCCGATCAATGAAACATCCGGTTGCACCACTATCCACCAGCGCTAACTTGTTGATGATTTTGCCCGTAGTACCAGCATATAGGGAAGTGGGGATTCTCATAGACTTTGACTTGGTACTTGTTACAATTACAGGCGCTATCCTGGGAAGCGAAGATGTCGTTCCTTCCTTCCCTTTCAAAAATCCTCGTGGGCAGAGACTCTGTTAACGGTTTCCTCTTCACTACCCCCTCCCTTTTCCTCGTCGGTTTCGTTGTCGTGCTTCTGGTAGCAGATTCTAAGGGTCTTGATCGCCGTTTCCTCAGAGATCCCCTGTTCCTTTATAAACTTTCCCATTTGGGACTCCTTCCTGGTTTCGGTGGCCCTGACCTGGTTTCGGTTGTTTCCATTGGTTCGCCTGTTCCAAGGCCCTTTCCTGCTTACAAAGTGTTTGGTGGTAGGCTGCGGGTGGTTCCTTGTGGAGCATCCTGGTTTCCTACAGATGAAGCACAGCCCTTTTGCGAAGCATTCGGCCCTTTCGTCCGGGGTAAGGCCGATGGTGTCGACGTCCATCTGATAGGGGTCCCTGTCATTATGATGTCTCCTGATTGATGGCATCCACCCCGATCCTCCTCCTCGATCGTACTTGCTTTGCTCGGCGAGGTCGTAAAATTCTCCTGCTTTGTCGAGCCACTCCTTCATGGTCTTGGGTTGGGGGACGAGAGCCATGGCTTTGGCAGTGTCTAGGTCTACCGCCTTGCGGAAGATTCTAAAAACGTCATTGAGGTCCTTCATTTTGGCTCTTCCAGCCTCTAGTTCGAAGACCGTTCGGAACTGATGGAAGTTGCCCCTGAATTTCCTGATGTCCATGGCATGCAGGGCATTACAGGCACGTTGTTCCATAGAGGCGGGACAGAAGGTGGTAAGGAAGCTTTCAGAGACATCTTTGAAGGTAATCTTCTTTCCTTCTTCGTCATCTCCATACATCTTATCATACCATCCTTCTGTGAAGGTGCATCCTTCCCCCTTACTCATCCAATTTAGAAAGGTAATGGTTCGCTGCTTGTCCCCTTTAGTAGTGGAGAAGTCAAAGATTTGTGGGTTGGTGTCGAAGTACGCCTGCATCTGGTTATGCCATCAGTTTGCATCCTCCGTTTCCCTGGAAAACCCATCGGGGAGGGTGGCCTTGTTTTCCTGGTTTTCGTCGGCCATTGCTCTGTCAATTGCTCATTGCGTTTTCTTGTGTATTCGGGCGAGGGTATCGGGAGAGGGGGGGATGTGGTCGTCGGGATCAAAGAGGCCAAAGTGTTCTTTGCCAGGTTCCAAGTGTGGGTTAGGCGGTTCGTAAGAGCGCGAAGGTGGATCTGTAAGTGGCTCCATGTCAACGTGGATGGAAATCTCCGGCTCCAGGTACTCGTCTTCCTCATTCTCCTGTTGGTCCTGTACGGGGTAGGGGGTCTCGTCTTTGTTTCGGTGAGGGATAGAAAGCTCCACTCTGGCAGGAGTCATATTGACTTCTGTCTGTGGTTCTGGGGAGCTTCCAGATCGGAGTCGGGTTCTTAGTGCACCAAAGATGGATCCGGCTTGACTTGAGGAACCTGGTATGCGCCTGCTTCGAGGCGAAGGGCGAGCAGCCTGTGATGCTGGATTAGGAACCACCGAGTGGGGGTGTGGAGGGTGAGGGCACGAGAAGGTAGGGGTTTGGGTTTGGTTGTCGGATGATTCGTCGGATGGGGGGCTGTGGAAGGACGTGGTTGGGGTAGGCGGGCTCCGAACCTAAGAGTTGGAGCCAGGGGAAGAGTTTGATCTTTTGTTACGATACGTGTCCTGTCATTCTCTTCTCCTTTGTTCATCGAGTAATGAGCAATATACGTAGAGGATGACTAGCAAAGCTTGGTAGAGGAAGTCCAGTTCTGCAAGGGTCTTGCTGGAAGAACCTATCTTCACAGCGGAAGGAGATGAGAGTGCAAGGTAGATTGCGTAGATCAAACTATGGTACAAGGCGCTATCAACGGGTATTTATACGTAAGTAAATGGGGGATGGGGAAACGTAACTATAACGAGAGATATGGTTATGGGAGTGGTAAAGCGTCCATGGGAAGGCCAAGACGGTGACGTGAGATAGCCTCTCACGTTCCTGGGAACATAGATTAGGTAAGGGGAAAGGTTAAACAGAGTCCGTATGACAGTATACAGGATGAAGTAAGCGAGAATAAAGATTGTGGCTAGGGTCCGCGCAGAACATGGAATACAGAAGAGAGAAACAATCGAACCAACCATCTAGTTATTCGAGTACCTCTTGCTCCGAGGTGAAGTGGTCCTCGATAGCGTCCCAGGGGAAGTCCCCGCCGGGTAGTACTTCGTCATCGACATAGGCAACGACTCCTTGATAGAAACCGTTGATAACGGCCTTGCAAAGGGTGAAATGGAGGTCCTCCTGATGGCAAGCCATGTCAGTCCAGACCGTAACAACGACTACTATAGCAAGGAGGTCAGTGACAGAGATCATGGTGGGTTGTTTAGGAGTGTGGGAAGTCTTTCCGGTGGCATTGCTGATACTCCTTGATTGCTTGATTGGTGTGGGAGAGGTCGCCGGCGGGTTCCCATGAATCTTCCAACGGCACATAGCCTTTCTGAGATACCAGGTATTTGGTCTGTCTTCCCACCCTCCTGTGGTGTTTGATGGTTTCAATTTCATATTCTGCTTCTTCATCGACCAGTTGAGGCGGTGGGGTGGGGAAGCTAGGCCCATGTTCCTTAGTTGCGATGACTGGGGATAATTTTGACGCATGGAATACATCATGAATCCTCCAGGTGGTGGGGATCGCGATTCAGTAGCTTATGCAACTGAGGACTTGGGTGATTTCGAAAGGGCCCACTCGCTTCGGTGCTAACTTTCAATTTTTGTATTTGATTCGGAGATCCTTTGCCTCCAGCCAGACCGTTGTCCCCACCTTCCATCCCTTGAACCTGGGGGCTATTCGTTCCATCATGTCCTGTTGTGCTTTATGGTGTACTGCTAGGGCCTCCTTTTGGGTTTCCTCGAGCAGCTTTGTGCGGGATTCTAGGGCCAGGAGGAAGGTCGTTTTTGCCAGTGGGGGGTATGCCCTGGGCTTGTACCCCATCATGAGGGAGTATGGGGTGATGTTGGTGCTGGAATGGGTAGTGGAGTTGTAGGAGAATTCTGCTAGCGGAAGTATGGCTGCCCATTCCTCAGGTTCGTTCCCACAGAATATCCTAAGGTAGGTTTCAAGTTCCTGGTTCACATGTTCTGTTTCCCCATCGGTCTGCAGGTGATAGGCGGTGGAGAGGGCGACATCGTAATGGAGTAGGTGGGCCAGTTCCTTGGTGAAGGCGGATGCGAAATGAGACCCTCGATCGGAGATGCATTTATCATGGAGCCCAAAACGAGGGAAGACAAAACAAAAAAAGAGATCAGTGACACCCTCGGCGGTGATAGTTTTTGAACACGGGCAGAAAATCATCCCCTTCATAAGGCCCTGGTCAACCACAACCATAACTGAGTCATGACCGTGGGAGAGGGGGAGATCCATGATTAGATTGACCGAAATCTGTTGGAACGGGCGAGAGGTGGTGGAGGGAATAGGGGACAGCCTAGGGGAGGTGGGATGGGTGTTGACCTTGGAAGCCTGGCAGACTGTGCAACCAGTGACGAAGTTGCGAACATGGGTAGGGAGGCCAGGCCACCAATAATCCTTGGAGATGTGGTGGAGGGTACGAAACCGCCTGTTATGGTCTGGACTGACATGGCTCGCCATCAGGAGGACCTCCATTTCGCCCTTTGCGAGGCTGTTATCAACGGTTTCTATCAAGGAGTCATTGCCTATGTCGACGACGAAGTACTACCCGGTGGGGACTTCCCCTGGGACGCTATCAAGGACCACTTTGCCTCGGAGCAAGAGGTACTCGAATAACTAGATGGTTGGTTTGATTGTTTCTCCCTTCTGTATTCCATGTTCCGCGCGGGCCCTAGCCGCAATCTTTATTCTCGCTTACTTCATTCTGTATACCGACATACGGACTCAGTTTAACCTTTCCCCTTACCTAATCTATGTTCCCAGGAACGTGAGAGGCTATCTCATGTCACCGTCTTGGCCTTCCCATGGACGCTTTACCACTCCCATAACCATATCTCTCATTATGGTTACATTTCCCCATCCCCCATTTACTTACGTATAAATACCCGTTGATAGCACCTTGTACCATAGTTTGATCTACGCAATCTACCTTGCGCTCTCATCTCCTTCCGCTGTGAAGATAGGTTCTTCCAGCAAGACCCTTGCAGAACTGGACTTCCTCTACCAAGCTTTGCTAGTCATCCTCTACGTATATTGCTCATTACTCGACGAACAAAGGAGAAGAGAACGACAGGACGCGTATCATAACACCGCCCCTCATGGCCCCCAGCAGGGCAGTAATGCAGCTCCCGTAGGAGGGCCGCATGTGCTGGCTCAGGCATGTATAGTCAGCCTTTGAAGTACAGGGAGCCCTCAATGAAGGTCCAGTCGTCTCGGTAGGAACGGAGGAGGATAGGGGAGCCCTCTCGCAGGGCCTGGAGGGCATGGATTACCAGTGGGTCATTGGGGGTGGATGCCACGATCTTGTCAGCAATGGCAACGTCAATCGTCTGAACAAAGGCTTCGGGTGGAAGGAAGGTGATGTGACAGTTATCCTGGGAGGTATTGATGGCGTGTTTATGAGAGAGCGTGTCCGTGGGGCCCATAGCGGTTCTGGGAAGGGCCTTCCAGATGTGGTTGAAGTCCTGGAGGAACATCTGCCACCAGGCCTGACAGCAGGAGAGGTCCTGAGGGTGCCTGAAGTATGTTCAGTTGCAATGGTCCGTGAGGACCGTCACAGGGTGGGTGGTGCTGGTTAAGTAGTGACGCCATTCGTGGAGTGCCAGAATTACGGCAAGCATCTCCCTGTCATAGATGTTGTAATTCCGTTCGGTGGAACCAAAGGTTTTGAAGAAGTAAGCGCAGGGATGGAGATCCCCTGCGGCATCATGTTGCATTAAAACCCCCCCAGCAGCAACAAGGGAGGCGTCCGTCATTATGGTGAACAGCTTGGCAGTATCGGGGTAGCGGAGGACAGGGGCTTTCAGGAATTCGGCCTTCAAGGTTGTGAAGGCCTTGTGGTGGGCTGGGGTCCAGTCCCACGGGACCCCCTTTTTGGTAAGCGAATGAAGTGGGCAGGTGGTGTCCGAGAACCCTGGGATGAACTTCCTATAGAAGTTGCAGAAAGCAATAAAGGATTGTACTGCCTTGACTGAAGTTGGGGGTTGCCAGTTTTCGATCACCGTGAGTTTTATGGGGTCCATGAGAACTGCTCCTTTCTTTATGATCATCCCTAGGTACTCCACTTCAGGGACGTTGAAGCTACACTTCTCCAGTTTGAGATACAACTTATGTTCTTGGCGCTGGGCCAATACCTGTTTTGTTCGTCGATTGTGGGTTTCTTGGTCAGCCGAGTGGATAAGTAGGTTGTCCATATAGATTACCAGCCACCCTTCCGCAATGAGGTCTCCAAAGATACCATCCATGAGCGCTTGGAAGGTGGCCAGGGAGTTACAGAGGCCGAAGAACATAACCGTTGGCTTGAATAGTCCAAATGGGGTACTGAATGTGGCTTTCCACCGATCGTTGGGCTTGATCTGGACATTGTTATATCCCCACCGTCCGTCCATTTTGGTGAAGATGGACAATGCTTTGAGTTTATCGATGAGGTCGGAGATTAAGGGGAGGGGGTAGGCATTCTTGATGGTTCCAGAGTTCAGGTGGCGATAGTCCTGACAGGGTCGTAACTTCCCATCTTTCTTTGGAACGAAGAAAAAAGGGGAGGCTTGCAGGGATTTCGAGGGGGTAATTTTTCCGCTCTTCAGGTGTTTGTCCACAAAATCCCTACAGGCTTTTTGTTCCTCAGGGTTTAAGGGGTAGGCCTTCGCTCGTCTTGGGAAGAAGTTGGGAGTCAAGTTGATAGCATCGTCGAAACTTCGGGATGGGGGTAGCTCTCCTGTTGGAGGGTCTTGAAACACCCTTCGATATTCTTCGTAGGCCTTCGAGAGTTTTAATTCAGTTTTGGCCATTTCTGCTGCGATCTTGGTAGAGATGGTTGTCTTCCATAATGGATAGGCTTTCGCGGCCTCATAATCCAGTTCCTTCTTCCACCATCTGGTGATCCGAGCATCCGGATCCATCCCTAGGTACCTGACCAGGTACTGTTGTGCTACCGCCTTTGGTGAATTGTGTCATAATTTCGGGGGGGAGGTGAGTAGGACTTTTCCAGTGGCCCAGTTAATGACAGGGTTCTGCTCTTGTAACCAGGGGAGTCCCAAGATGACGTCTTCTTTTCTGCAGTTGATGACGAGAAAGGTCTGCAGACATTCCTGATCCCCTATTTGTATTTGGAGAGTGACAGAGAATCGAATTAGGCCATTCTGATTGATTGTTCCGTTGACGTTGCTTGCTTTTACTGGCCGTGTAAGGCGTTTCTTTGGCCACTTCATATGTGTGACGAGTTGGTGATCAATGAAACACCCCGTGGCCCCACTGTCGATAAGGGCTTTCTTTTCAGCGATTTGTCCTGTTGTTCCAGAATATAGCGAGAGGGGGATATGCATTGACTGGGACTTCTTATCTGTTACAAATACAGGAGTGATTCTGGGAAGTGAAGACGCTGATCCTTCCTTCCCTTCTAAAAACCCTTGTCTAGGGTGAGCCGGTTGACGGCCGTTTCTTTGTTGGTTTCGTCTTCCTCTCTATCTGAGTCTTCGGACAGCTTAGAGTAGCAGATTCGTAAGGTCTCTTGCGCGGCCTTCTCGGAGACCCCATACTTCCTGGTAAACTTTCATAATGGGGTATTGGCTATTTCCGCGGCTCTGACTTCCTGTTGAGGCGGATTCCTATTTCACTCCTTCCAAGGGGCTTTTCCCTTTGTATGGTTCCTGGCGGAACATCCCTTCTTCTTACAAATGAAGCACAGCCCTTTTGTGAAGCATTTGGCTCATTCGTCTGGGGTGAGGTGAACGGCATCTACATCCATAGCATTGGGATCCCTTCTTCTGTGGGTTTCAGGGGGGCGAGAGTGGGTAGAGTGTCCTCCCTTCCTTCGACGGTTGTGCTTATACTGGAGGTCTCGATCGTAGAATTCTCCAGCTTTATCTAGCCACTCCTGTGCCGTTTTTGGTTCTTCATTTACTCCGGACATTTTCTGGGCTAGTTCCAATGATACCGCCCCTCGGAGGATTCATTTGATGTCGTCCTGGTCATCCATCTGAGATCAGGCTAGATTTAGTTCGAACACTGTCCTGAACTCTTGGAAATCTCCTCGGAAGTCGCTCATGCTGATAGTATCCAGGGCATTTCTTGCTTCTTGTTTGATGGAGAGCAGGGAGAAGAGCGCCAGGAAGTCTTTTGACACTTTAGCGAAAGTAATGTCTTCTTCCTTCACATTGTCATCCTGAATATGGTCATACCAACTTTTGGCGAACGCCATCCCTTGTCCTTTATTCATATGGTTGAGGAGTGTGATAACCATCTGTTGTTCGTTCAGGGTGTCCACAGTTCCGAAGATGGTGGGGTTGACCATAAAGTAGGCTCGCATCTGTGACATCCATCTGCGAGCATCCTTGGCATTACCAGAAAAGGAATCTCGTAGAGCCACTGTGTTCTCCTTAGAGGATGTGATATCAGGGGCATTCCCTTCATCTGCCATTCTGGCGTTACTTCTGGGACTTCGTAGGGGGGTAGTGATGAGGTCCTTGGAGGGGGAATGGGAATGGGGGTCGGACTCTGGACTCGGTCCAAGAAGGTCAAATGACTCCTCGTTGGGTGGTACGTAAGATTCTGCTGGCAGATCCTGCAAAGGTTCCATATCCACGTGAATAGGGACCTCATTGTCATTCGGAGACAGGGACTCCGGGGATGGGCAGGTGGAGGGGAGGGGGGAGCTACTGGGGGTGGGGGAGGTGTGCAATGGGGATCTGAGGTGCTCCGCCTGATAGAGGAGTGTGTCTATCCTGAACATGATGTGACGAAGATGGGTGAGGAGGAACCGCCGCGTGCGAGGGTGTTCTTCAAGGAGGTGGGGGTGAAGGGGGAGTATCCAAGTCAGAACGTTCTGGGACTCAGTAGGAAGTCATGGTGGGGGTGGGGTGACTCCAAACGTGTTAGTTGGAGCCAGGGGAAGAGTTAGATCTTTTGTTAACGCAATAGCGAGTTACTACTTTGCTGATCAAGATAGTGAAGGCTTGTGCAAAGATCCAGAGGGAATATGTGAAGGTAAGGGCAACGATGACACAAGTATGGTGATTGCAAGCCAGGACAAAGGTCTCGCTCACTCGAGTGGTGTGAGTAAGTTACACTGAGGATTGCGTAGATCTAACTAAAGTACATGGGCGCTAGGCAAATGCACGGGTACGGGTATCGCTCGAGTATGGGTATGGGTATCAATGCCAGATACCCATACCCGTACTCGTACCTAAGTGCAGGTACCCATGGTATCACTGTTGATGTCTCGCTCCGTGTTGACAACGATGCTGTGACGGTCGCACTGTTGCAACCTTCACGTCGTTGTTGTCGTCACTGGAGGCGCTGGCAATGGTCGTTGGAGCGCTGGTGGTTCCACCACATCACCTGGCGGGGTCAGCACAGACGCCTCATCGCTGTTGACAACGCGGTGGTAGGGTCAGAGTGCCAGTCAGCGTGTTGCCGTCACTGACAATGATATGATGGGGTCGGCACGGTGATTGGGTCAGCCACCGTCGCTGACAACGCAGTGGTGGTGTCGGCGTGAACCCGTTGTTGCAGTTGGCGGCACAGGGGGTTGGCATAGATGCATCGTCGCGGTTGACGACACGGTGGTGGCAGCAGTGGGGTCGCTGCAGTTATTGCTGTGTCGTCGTCAGTGTCCAGGAAGTAGACGCGTTGTCGTCGTGATTGACAACGCAGTGGTGGCAGTCAAGGTGGGCACTGCGCAGATGACTTCCATATTTGGAAGCTGTCACCCGCATACCTGCACCACAGTAACAGTGGCAGCCTCACTGCTGCCACCACCGCACCGTCAGTGACGATGACACATCTGCGTTGATCCTACCACCACATGGTCAGCAACAACGCATCTGCCCCAATCCTACCACCGCATCGTCAATGACGATGCAGCAGCAACGATGCCAGCAGCCCCACCACCATGTCTCCGGCGACAATGATGTGCTCATGCAAGCCCCACCAATGCATAGTCGATAACAACACGGCAACGACAGTGGTAGTCCCGCCACCACCACTGCCGTGTCGTCAGCGATGATGACACGTTCGCACTGAACCCAACCAAGGTGTTGCCAGTGACGATGACGTGCCCACATCAACCCCATCACAGTGTCGCCGGCAACAACTGCCGCATCGTCAGCGACGACAACGTGTTCGCACCAAACCCAACCACCATGTCGCCGGTGACGACAATGCGCCCACATTGTACCTGCGGGTAGACCCGGTATGGGTACAGGTACGGGTATGGAGGGGGGATACCTGTGCCAAAACCTGTACCTGGGCCTGGGTATGGGTATTTCACCAGGTACAGGTACAGGTCTCCCTCTGGACACCCGGGGGTATACCTGTGCCATTGCCTAATGGGCGCTGATAGTGGTGCTTTTATACGTAACTATGAAGGGGATGGGAAACTACTACCAATGTAAGGAGAATTGGCAGGGGGAGGCGAAGTGTCCTAGAAAGTACTAACTACAAGCTCCATCCGAAGGTGATGCAAGTGAAGATGAAAAAGAAGAAGGAAGACATACTGCAGGCTGCGCAAGGCAGTGGACGCTTCTATAGAGTCCATATGGCGGTGTACACGATAAGATCAGATCGGAGGATGAAAGAGGAAACGAAATGCGGTGCAAGGAAAATAGGTACCCAGCTACTCCGTGGTTGGGTTTTCCACGTCCGACTCGCTCATTGGGTATACCAGGTACATGTCCTGGTCCAAGATAGAGAGAAGTCCTGCGGCAACGAATGCTTCAGTGGCCTGATCAATGGTGTGATGTAACTCAGCATATCGCGCCTCGATCTCTTCCCAGACCATAACAATATACTTAATGCAAATGTAGTCAATGTGAAGAATCCGATAGATTGATATATGATGGTTATCAAGTAAGTCTGCTAGCTTGAGCTAAGGCAGCAAAAATTTACTAGCTTTTCTTTAGATACCATGCATTGCAGGGCAAATGGCCCATGCTGCCACCACCTGTTGACCTCCTTTCAGAGCCCCAAGGCTCCATGATTTATCTTTGCAACAATGAGCCAGCCCATGATCATGATCAGCATGTAGCAGTACTTATGTTCAGGAAACTCATTGGTAGGTTCATCTATCTTTTTCTTTTGTATTTAATTGGTGTGAGGATGGCTACTAATTTTTTTCTGTTGGCCAAGGGTGATGGGCCTCTCCAGAAACATCCCCTGAAAAAAGCTGGCTAAAATGGCATTCAAGCACCATGTCACCATCCTCAACTGGCCTCCTGGAGTCCCAATCCCCAATGGCCAGTTGGATGTACACTCACTGAACACAGATCAACTGCATTCTCTTGTCGGACCGCATATCAGACACAAGCTGGGACCACTCTATGCAACAGAATGCCAGCAGCTGTGCAATGCTGCCTGAAAGGAGAAAGAAAAAACCTCAAAGAAAGGAAAGGGGAAGGCATGCGCTATTGAAGTAGTAGAAGACAAGGACGATGATGAGGAAAGTGAGGGCAAGAGTGAGATGTTACCTGAGGTTCAATTCATCAAATGGCTGAAGGGTATGTTCATGGTTCTCTTCGTTATATAGGTTCATTTATCTCACACTCTATCTAGACATTGAAGTGTTGTTGAAACAAAGGCCAGAGTGCCTCCTCAACGTCCCCCTTATTAAGTATGGTGACAAAGCCAGAATGCCAGCCCTCATTGTCAAGGATTTGCAGACTACAAACACCAAGCTTCTCAAGCAGATCAAAGAGGCAAGCAAAAGTCTACCAAATGAGGGGCCTGGCCACTTGGGACCTTTGCATTCCAGCATACTAACAGTGGCTGGGACTATTGGAAGTTCTCACCCTGTGGAAGCTCAGGTGGGCACAATGGTACATCTTTTGCCGTTGAGGTCATCACATCCACTTACAGATATATCCCTACAGTCTGTGGCAGTGGCTTATCACTCGACCAAGTCCCCTGATCACCCATCAGGTCAGTGGGCCGATACCCAACAAGCAAGCCATGTCCTATCAGGCAGAGAAGATCCCATGCAATCATTGTTGCCACAACCACAACCACCAGGTGAACCTCACTTCCCCAGCCATTCCCCATGCAGACAGGTGTCTGCTGATCCACCAGAATTTAATGGTCCTCGACTCCCACCCATATCATCATGACCACAATGAAGAGTAGGCAATGACATGCTTGACCATTTTCCGGCACGACATGTACTCTGAAGGCCTGGGATGTCAAGGAGTGTGGACCAACCAGATGAGGAGCAGATATCTTCACGAATGCAACAGCAGCAGGTGGCCCCTCCCCTACAAGTTGGTCCATTGAGGACATCACACCACTATCAAGGTATCCCTCATCATGCCTCTTGGGATGTTGGAGATTCCGAGTCATTGTATGGACAGCCACCATCAAAGTGAGCACGGTGAGTACATGAAAATTATGACTGTTATAACATGCAGAGACATGAAGGAAGGTATGTTATTCCTTACATCATTGATCTTCTGTGAATACTCATAGCCATTCAAGGTATAGGGAGGAATGGTTGGATCTTCACCCGGATGAAGAAGATGAGTATTATATTCATCAATCAAGTGCTGGACCTTCACAAGGACCTAGCAGGAGCTACTATGACCGGGAGGAATAGTGGGAGTACGAGTAGTTAGTATACTGTCCTACTAGTATGCAACAGTAATCCATCTGTGATGGCATCAGTAACCTATTGTGAGAAAGGCTGTGGGTTAATCTATGCTACATGTAAGTTAAACCTGAGTAAACCCATTGTTGTGATTTACATAGGAGGGGATATCCCATTCTATATGCAAGAAGCATGTGGGTTAACCCAGGCATTGCATACAAGACACATGGGTTAACCCATAGATTGCATATAGAGTATATGGGCTAACCCAGATACTACTAGGGGATGTCCCATAGGATATACAAGATCCATGGGTTAACCCAGATAATACTAGGGGGTGTCCCATAGGATATATAAGATCAATGGGTTAACCCATAGATTGCACATGGAGTATATGGGTTAACCCAGATACTACTAGGGGATGTCCCATAGGATATATGAGATTCATGGGTTAACCTAGAGATTGCATATTGTTCATATGGGTTTACCTAGCCTCTACTAGGGGATGTCCCATAGAATATACAAGATCCATGGGTTAACCCAAACACTACTAAGGGAGGTCCTGTAGGATATACAATATCTATGGGTTAACACAGATACTACTAGGGGATGTCCCACCAGCAGGATATGAGACACACAGGTTAACCCAGAATAAGCATAAGAAGCATGTGGGCAAACCAGCAGATGTATTGCACATAGACAATCAAGAGTTTATACCATTCAACTTGATATAAGGTATATCATGGAATATTGCAAAGGGTGTTAACGTGATAGCATGCTGCGACTTCGCCAATCAAGATGGCAAGGGCTTGAGCAAAGATCTGAAGTGAATACGTGAGGGTCAAAGCTACAAGGACACAAGTATGCTGATTACAAGCCAGGGTGGGGGTCTTGCTCAAAGAGCAGTGTGAGTAAGTTATGCTGTAGATTGTGTAGATCTAACTAGAGCACATGAGTGCTGATTGTGGATCTTTCATACATAACGGGGAAGAGTATGGGAAACAACTACCAATACAAGAGAATTGGTAGGAGGAGGGAAGAGCATCCAGGAAAGTACTAACTACAAGTTCCATCCGAAGGCAATGTGAGTGGAAATGAAAAGATAAGACAGAAGACATACTGCAGACTGCACAAGGCAGTGTGTGCTTCTATAGAGTCCATATGGCAGTGTACAAGATAAGATTGGGTCAAAGGACAGAAATGGAAGGGAAGTGGTGCATAGAGAAATAGATACCAAGCTACTCTGTGGTTGGGCTTCCCACGTTTGAATCCACCATGGGATATATAAGATACAAGTCCCGGTCTGAGGTACTGAGGAGTCCTGCTGCAACAAACACCTCAGTAGCACGATTGCTGGTTCAATGTAACTCAGTGTATCATGCTTTGATCTCTGCCCAGCCCATAACATTATCCCCTTGTTGTGACTGAGGCTCTGACTCAGTAGCCATTGGGGTCTCTGTCGTTCCAGACAACATCGTTGTCATCCCAGTCGTCCTGCCAAGCATCATCACATTCCACCACAGAGTGTCCTCTAAGACCGCAGCAAGCGCATTGGTAGTGGTTGCAGGGGCAGGAATACTGGGGGTGTCCAGGAGTGCAGGGAAGCAGAATTTGCAGGTGTACAGGGGGCAGTTGGGATGGAAGTGGGTGTCATTGTCACAGGAGTAACAATGGGGCCTCTCCAGGGAAGCAAGTCTGGAGGGATTGACTCTTTGGGGGGTGTGGTGTACCTGCAGAGTAGGCAGCGGACTGCCCAGTCAAATTGTGGCGGGTAGGTGGTTTGGTGCAGAGAAATATTCACCTGCTCCAAGTTCCCAGCCTGCCTGGGCGGCTTCCGAGTCGGAATCACTGATTAAGTCAAGTGATGGTAGGGAAGAGGGGTGAGGACTGGGAAGGAAGGAGGGGGTGTGGGGGGTTGCTCCCAGTGGGTTGACAGAGGAGTGGGTGGAAGGTGTGGACATGGGTACTCCAGAGGGGGCATTGTCCGACTGGGAGGAGGTGGGGGTGGGGGGAATGGGGGTGGTGTGGCTCACCACCACGGATACCTCCCTGGGGGTCCAAGCAGCTGGTCCTCAACCAGATCTCTTCTTCCGGCTACATTGGCTAGGAGTTCCAGGGAGAGATATGGCAGGCAGGGGGTCCAAGATCCTAAGGGCAAGCTTCCCTGTAACCCTTCCCATATATTCCCTAAACCACTCCAGGGGGAACACTGCAAATAGATCATGCAGAAGGGAGTTCTGCAGGTCATAGGAGGTGTGGTCGATGATGGGGAAGATCCCCAACTCTAGTAGCTCCCTGTAAAGGTCAAGAACTGTGGAAGTGATGGCAGAGACGGCAGCAGTCTTATTTGGGGTGGACTTCTTAGACCATTGGAGGAAAGGTCCCGCCCTCCAGACAGCATGGATGGCCAGAATGTGGTGGTCAGAGGGGAGGCCGGTGAGCTGCATGAGATTAAATCTATGCAAACACTCAGAAATTTAATCCTCACTCAGCCACTTCTCACCCAATTCACTTCTTACTCTACTAGGAAATAGCTTAGGATATAAGCTACCAACCCTGAAAATTTCATAATTTTCTAACTGCTAGTTTTTGAGTAATGTTCATTTTGATTTCATTACCCCTTATTCCCTACACTAGTATAAAAACCCCTAATTACTACAGCCACAGCTTGGCCCCTGTTTAGCTACAAGTCATGTGACCTTCCCAATTAGCCCCTGAATCCCTCTGGAGCATAGCCACCCTGTGCAGTTCATAGCCACTGGTGGAAAGACCAAGAACATTCTAGAAGGTTCAAAGGCTATTCAAAGGCTATACGCATAGCCCACAAGGCAGTGAAATGACTAGGTCATTAATGCAGTGAAAACATAGCCCATCACCTAGAACAGCCTCACACAGACCTGTGCAAACACAGCTCCCCTGCATAGCCTGTTGGGATCCTAGCAATAAATTGGACCAATAAGAATATTGAAGGGAGGTTCCTTGGTTACAAGAGGAATAGAATATTGGTAACTAAGCTGTAGC
>JBBPTU010000021.1:0-74980 GCA_038094295.1 Tylopilus aff. beelii
ATAGCCTTGATCAGGAAGGCCGATACCCTCCTTTCGCGACCCTTTGGAGGCATAAGTTCTTGACTTGCTCCGGTTGCCAACGAGATGTCTGGAACGGTGGCCGTACTATGCCCCAATGAGCTTCCGTGTCGGCTAAGTGCGGGAAGGGTTGCATGGAGTACATAGTCTTGGATGATCCTCGTTTTACGATGCTCTCCCATGACATGCACGATATCGCAATCAGGAAGTAACATGTTGCAGACTGGCTCACTGCGTCGTGAATATCCACACACGCTCTCCAAAAGATCCAGGAAATCACAAATGGTATGTGGTGGCATACGAGATCGTCCGCTAACGTCCTTTGATGAGACACCAACCCGCCAGTTGTCAAGAAGCCAGCTCAGAACCTTCTCCTCTAGTTGCATGCGATATAGCCTGACATCTTGACTAGCCACCCTCAGGCACTGGGCAAGAAACATACAAACGGCATCATAGGGAAAGCTTGGTCCCTGGAGATCCAGATCCTTCGCGAGCGACTCGATCTCCACAAGGGCGCGCTGAGGTGTGAGAAGATGTTTTGCATGAGTGACAAGGGTGTACGCGGCGTGGCAGGCGGCACGGCATACTACTGGAACGTTCGCACGGCGTATGGCATGTGTCCATACGGGATCCCAAGTGGCAGGTCCGCGTAGACAGGAGTCCGCCAAGGTGTGGTCAGAAGGAGAGACTGAAGATGGTTGGATGCCATCACAATAAGCGATGGCTGCTAGGCAGAGGAATGCCCACGATTGGATGAGTATCTCATCCACCGAAACGAATTGAAGCACGGTAGCGATGACCTCGTTTTGGAGGGAAATATGGAGTCGATGCCAATGTCGATCTATGAAGAAAAGTAGTATTTGGAGGTGATAGACCTTCACACTCGTGCTGGAGGTAACTCGTAAGGAATGCAGAAGGTTTGAAATAGGGTCTTCACGTTTTGCTCGCTTCCCTTTGAAAACACTTCCTTCGGCGGTGCTAGTATGCACGGATTCAGAATGGTCAAACAACTGCAAATGCACATTCAGTAACACTGCCTGGTCAGAATATGGATCCATTACTTTCTCGGCACAATCAGCTTCCAACTCTAGCAATGCCCACGCCAACGCCTGGCTCGCGTCAAAGTTCCATCCAGCGCGGAAGGTCTGCGCAGCAAATATCTCTCGCTCATCAGGCCCGTCAGTGCTCACTTGCAGCCTGAGGGAATCAATTGAAAGGGCTTCAATGCCCCATCGACTGTCTGCTTCGCCAATGAGAAGGGCCCAGAGCTTCTGAACGCTGTCGGCCCAGCCATGATTTGGTGCGTCACGAGGCGCCGTTAGGAAGGGAAAAAGTGTCTTGAGAATGCCCACTAAACTTTCCTTGATCCGCTTGTTCTTGGTACCCCACAGTCCCACCAGCGCATCCCAGGTAAAGCATGCAAGATCTTCGACCTCCTGTCCGCAATTGAAAGCCACTTGGCAAAGGAAAGGCTGAAGTGCTAGAAGGTAGTCGTGATGTAGGGAAGTGTCTGTAGGGTAGCGTTCTAAGAAACGCTTCATGCACCAAAATAGCGACGGCGTAATGGGAACGAGGATAAAATTCTTTGGGAAACTGTCTGGATTGTCTGGATCTGGTCTCTCTACTTCGGCCAGGAATGGTGCAGAAGAGTGACAAAACAAGAGAGCCAGGAGAGATGCACATTCGATCTGCTCCAGAGACACTGGATGGCGATGTGCACGACGAGCAATGGAGTTTTCAGAAGCTACTCCAGGCATAGGCGTGGAACTGGACTCTCTGCGTGGCCTCTTCCGTGATGGCGTAGGAGCTCCACTGTCTGACGAGGAATCGCTTTGATACATAGAGTCACCAACGACGACGGAGCTCGCCAGTTGTTCACTCGTCCGTACGAGGTCATCTTCTATAGGATTATCCAGGATAATGTTGAAGCTGAGTTCCACGAGCTTGAGCCAGATGTCGACACTGATGTGGTCCATGTGCGGAGCCCAGGAGAGGAGGACTTTGATTGTCTTGATGTAATCCAAGGCTACCGGAGTAAACAGTTGACCACGGTGGACGAGCATTTGAATGAGATGATCAAGGAGAGGTGCCAGGGCTTTCTTGCTGAGGCAGTGGACACTCCGCTCGACCAGCCAGCGCACGGCGGCTGCGGCCTCAGAAAGCCTGCGCTGTGCGGCCGTACCAGCTGTCCCAGACTTTCCGCTCTTCTTGATGGCGTCGACCTTCTCGATCTTGACTGTCGTGAACAAGGCTTGGTAGAGAACCAGCCAGCCCCGACCATCCTCGATGCTGTATACCGCATCCTCACGAGTAAAGGCCGAGCGGAGTAAGGTTATTCCCTCCTGACGTTCCTTTACTTTTTCGCTTTTGAGACGATCGATGACCGTCTTCAGATTGGACATTAGAAAGAGAACAAAACGCGAGACGCGACTGTGGCGACTCAGGAGGTACGTGTTTGTGCATGTTTGGTTTTCAATAGTATAAAAATCTCGCCTGCTTGTTGTGGTCAGTTTACGGCTTGTTTCTGCCCGGACGGTCAAGCGCTATCTCCACTCTGCTCCGGTTCTGGTGAAAAGCCAATATTGACTGCGTTTCTTGGGCAGTTGAGAAGTGCAGATTTTATACTTGTGGAATCTGACGTGGTTGTTCTGTCCCACATGCGTTATGTAGGATTTTTGTAATTCCAATGTCCTAATATCTCGATTCTCGACATTCTGTCGCTTGATTTGAGGGACCTCACGTGACCGCGTTCGTGGTCAAAGGACGCGTGAAGCGTCGCGTCCAGTGGTTACTTTTGCACCTTTTGCACCCTTTGCCGTTCTCCGACAATGTCTGGCCACAAAGCAGCACTGTCTGGGCTTCGAACGGTAACGCGGGATTGGTCTACCAGCTCAAAAACCGATTCAGATACTTCACAAAAGTCTCTTGACCGGACACAGCGCTTGCGGGACATCCAAGCTGGTCTGGATAGCCGAGGCCCAGTCAGTCTTTCTTCCATGCTCTCGCAAAACTGTGTCAGCGGTAGCAAGCGGCCTCCGCCAGCGCCCGCAAACGAGCCGCCTGCGAAGAAGCGGACTTTGCCCCCTGGTTGGGACAAGGATGTATCCACTAGCTCCTCCAACTTCATAGCATCCACCCGCACATCCTCAGGCGCTGTGCAGACAAAATCTATTCCTGGGACAACATCCGCCACCCCGTCAACGCGACCACTGGTAGCCGGTGTCTTTCTTAGTCAGGAACAATCACAGATTCTGCGCCTCGTTGATCTTGGACACAGTGTGTTCTACACTGGAAGTGCTGGTATGTAATGAAATACTTCCTCTCTTGCATACAGATACATCGGATTCTGCAGGTACTGGAAAGTCAGTTCTCCTACGAGAGATCATTAAAACCCTCCAGAAAAGACATGAGAAGTCTCCTGATGCTGTAGCGATCACTGCATCCACAGGTACGTTGCCGTTAAAACTTCTAGCGGAAATTATCACAAGGACGAACCACACGTTACAGGCATTGCCGCATGCAATATAGGCGGTGTCACCATTCACTCGTTCGCAGGGATCGGCATCGGAGAGGGCACTGTTGATGACCTTGTAAACAAGGCCCGGAAGCACAAGAAAGCCGCTACGCGATGGGCACGCACCAAAGTACTCATTATTGACGAAGGTGAGTTCTTTGATGCTTCAAGCAGGGCCACATTGTAATAGACCCTAAGTGTCTATGGTGGACGGTGATTTATTTGACAAGCTGGCGAGGATGGCTTGCATCCTTCGCAAATCTAGTGAACCATTCGGAGGAATCCAGGTTTTTTCTATCTTTTCCCCCTCCTCTCCACCCTCTAAAAATAAATAGGTCATCGTCACCGGTGATTTTTTCCAGCTTCCCCCGGTGGCCAAGGGAACAGCAAAGATGAAGTTTGCGTTCGAGGCCGAAACGTGGGCCCAGGCTATTAAACATACATTCAACCTCACAAAGGTCTTCCGGCAGAAAGATCAAGGTCAGTGTTCAATCGTAAGAAGTCTACCGTCAGACCAATACAATGGTTGCAGAGTTCATCGATATGCTCAATGAAATGAGGTTTGGTCGGTTAACTCCGCGCTCTATCTCAAGGTTCAGGTCACTCTCTCGCGAGGTCGAATATGGCGATGGCATTGGGCCAACAGAGCTGTGAGCGCTATGTTTTGTCTCGACACTTCTGTTCATCATACCCTGCAGATTTCCCCGCAGAGAGGATGTCGACAAATCGAACCAAGGTCGAATGTCCGTCCTTAATACGGAACAGAAGGCTTATGTTGCCACGGATGCTGGAACGATTATCGATTCTGTCCAAAGAGAAAGAATGCTCTCAAATTTTATGGCCCCAAAGCAGCTCACTTTACGTGTTGGTGCTCAGGTGATGCTTATCAAGAACATGGATGAATCGCTCGTCAACGGAAGCATGGGGAAAATATTACGATTCGTGAATCCATCGTTGTATCAGACGGATCATGATGATGTCGATGGAAACGGGCGACCCAAGTCAGAGAAAAAAAAGCCCTCGACAAATGACATGTTGTTCCCCCTTGTGGAGTTTTACTTGCCGAACAAGATGAAGCGGGAGGTTGTGGTTTCATCCGAAGTTTGGAAAGTTGAACTTCCCAGTGGCGAGGTACAGGTGTCAAGAACACAGGTGAGTGGGTCGTCTCCTTCGATACGTGTTGAACTTCCTTTTTGATCGCGTTGAAGCTACCATTGATTCTTTCTTGGGCTATGAGTATCCATAAATCTCAGGGACAGACGTTAGAACGGGTCAAAGTTGACCTAGGCAGAGTGTTCGAGAAAGGTATGTCTACTACCAAGACCTTTCAGCCTCATCTCCATCGGGTTATAGGTCAAGCTTATGTGGCCCTATCTCGCGCAACTTCTTTGGAAGGACTACAAGTTCTCAACTTTGATGCGAAGAAGGTAACCTAAGCATATGTCTTTGTCGAGCTGCTGCTCATTCGCCTTACTAGGTCCAAGCTCATCCCAAGGTTGTCGAGTGGAGTAGAACATTGCAGATCGTTTCGAGCCAGTGATATGATTATGCTTTGCCGGGTAAAAAGTGCATCTAGTCGACTTACGGTTGGCTTGTATATTATTCACGGTACTATAGCTATTGCCTAGTTTAGAATATAGTATACGCGCCAACTTCTGTCTCTTCGAGTTGACGCGACGTAAAATGTCAATCATTGTCAAATTGTGAATATCTTCTCCGAGTCACTCCTGTCATCTTGGGTTCACTTGATCAGTGAGTGTCAGTGAACCACAGTATGTGTACGCAATGACACGCAGCATAGTGTCGCCGCCGCCGCCGTCAATGAGCAGCAGTGACGGCGACGTTTCTGAGCGCAAGTTTCTGGTTCAACAAGCCCAGGCTCAAATCGACGAAGAGATTATTGCTCGCTATTTGCCCGTCTGTGCTCTTCGCACGAAGCGCAATGCACTTTCACCAGTGTCTCGCCTCCCGGATGAGCTCCTCGCAACAGTTTTCACCCTTTACGTCCGCCAGTACCACATCTCCGAATGGGCCAAAGTCAAGACATTTTCAAGTGCTCCTGCGCGAGTTCCCCCCTGGTTGAGGGTCTCGTATGTCTGCCGTCACTGGCGCATGGTCGCGCTCAATTGTCCGACTTTATGGACGTACATTTTCTTCGTCTCACGTACATGGGTGACTGTGTTACTCCAAAGATCTCAGATTGCACCTCTGCGTGTTAGGATCGACTTAACATACAGTTACCGCCGATCCTTGCCGATGCTGGAGATGCTTCTCGAGCATCTTCCGCGTATGGAAGAGTTTCATGTCCGAGGCCTTCCTCCCGACGGGGCACCTAATATCATCTCCAAACTGCTTCTTCCGGCGCCTCTATTACAATCACTTCAGCTCACTGCCTCGTCCAGCAGGCAGCCGCTTCCTCCCCTGGATGCTTCCACCCCCACACATCCTGTCCTTTTTGACCGGACGACCCCGAAACTTCGGTTCTTGGACCTCACGAAGCTTGACATTGCTTGGAATGCTCTCACACTTTCTGGGATAACCAGTTTAAGGCTCTTTTCGATGCCTCGAGCTCAGTCTATGCAACAGCTATCTTCTATTCTTTCCCAGATCCCTCGCCTAAGAGATTTGGAACTGGATGATGTTTTACCATGGTCATCTTCGTCGCCACAAGATCCTCTCATGGAGGAAATAGCACTGCCTCGCCTCTCGAGGTTGTGCATCTCAGCAACAATCCCCGACGCAGTTCACTTCTTGTCCCATATCCGCATTCCCCCCGACACCGAGACCCGTCTGAAATGCGTTTTCGGAGGGCATGCTAGCCTACAACAACTCCTTTCGTACGTTCAGGGGAGATTACGCCCCAATGAAGAGGGAGAGGAATCCACACCGAGACAACCCATCCGTTCATTGAGTGTTGAAGGTGCTCCACCCCGAAGCTGCTTCGTCACTTGCAGCACCTTAGAAAGCGGATATAAACACCGTCCCCTTAGTCCCAGGGACGATTTTCCATATAGCATACGTAGCTCGCGGCTAAATTACGATTGGTCTAGAGATATCCCTCTGAAGATGGATATCAAAGACCAGTTTTCGACTGCGTTGACCCAGTCAGTAATGATCGACGTATTTCGACACCTCGCTCTGGCGCACCTCCAAAGTCTCTCTGTCTGTTTCAACGAGGCCGCCGATCTCCAGGGTAACTTCTGGAAGGACCTCTTCGATCTCGCTCCAATTCTTCGATTTATCAAGATCAGACAAAGTCCGCTGCACAGTTTCATCACAACGCTCGCACCGGATCATCACGGCTGGAGAGGGCAGAATCAAACACTTGCCGCGCGCGCCTTGGAGGGGATAGAACTGGAACAAGTGTCGTTTGCCACTACGTGCACCGCCAGCGAAGGAGGAATCCCGGTCTCCGCATGTGATGCCTCGCTGCGATGCCTTTGCGATGCCCTCGCACGCCGGAGACATGCAGGGTTCCCATTGAAAAAGATTACCATCTTGAATGGCTGGAATGTTGGGACCGCTGCACAAGTGGATGAGTTACGGGAGGTTGTTTGCACGGTAAACTGGGATGGGGTTAGCAACGAGTATATAGACGCCGAGTCTCCTTGACGCTGGCGTCCGGGGTTAACCTAGTGGGAGACCATCGTATGTGATTAATTTCCGAGGACACATCGTTCTCAGCAGTTTTCTTTTGTCAGCATGAATAAAAGTACTGTGGCAACATCGTATCGAAATCTAGTACTAGTTACAATAATCATTATAGTATACATATCATTTTTTCTGCTATATCATTCCTACCTCCCGCAGGGGGGATCAAGGGCACTTGGTATCAAACGAAATGCCGAACTCGCCAGCTTCCACGATAATTTCGCCATCTGCATTGCCTCGTCTCCAATGTACACGGCTAAGTTCCGCGTGATTGAGTAACCACTCTGGGTCCACGTGCGCAGTTGCAGCGACAGAGTGTATACTGAGCATGACCCGACACACGGACACGACAACAGTGGTCACTATAGGACTGAGATAGATGGTCAGATCGTCCTGAAGTTGCGACGTGATATCCAGGTGTACCTTGCTATCGCTGCTGGAATGCGTACCTAGAGAGTAATGGTCAACGTCAGTTGCCACAGGAATGTAAAGATTTGCCAGCTGCTCACTGAAAGTTGCGATGGTTCCACCATCGTCAAACCCACGATCCCGAACAAAAGAGATGCTAGTACTTGTGTCAGTGTGCTCCTTGGTCGAGAACCAGGAAATGATGTATACCCATTGCAAACACGTACATAAACATGCCCCTGGAGAGCAAGAAGCATGAGAATATAATGCACGGAATCAGCTAGGACATACTCTTTCACAAAGCCCCATAAAAGTGAATTTGTTCGCATTCGCACAGGACTTGTGAAGAAGCGGTAAACCTTGAGGGAAAAAAGGACGCTATGAGATATCAATGAGGGGACATATACCCATGCAAATGATTTCTGTTTAAAAAGTTGCGGGCTAAGAACTTCAGACCGAATCGTGCCCCACTGCGACGTCGCTAGTAAAGTGCACGCAATGGCAGTCGCGAATAACATGGCGATAGCGAGGATTCTGATGGTTCTATTGCGAGAGAAAAGGTACCAGACGCGAAGAGTAATGACCGCTGTTGACGAAGTTAGCTTTTGTCGTTTGCCTCGAGGAGGAGAGCGCACATTGACAGAGTATGGAAATCGGAATGACGAAGACAAAAAGCTTGACGAGTAACAGTGTGGTGTTTGATGAGGTACTGGCTCAGGACATGATGTTTAAGGTGCATAAAGTTTGTCAATGTAACGACCTACGGCTAACGAGATTTCATTGGTGAAATTTAAATTACGGGGTCAAGGATAGAACGACTCACTCGAATGGCCAAACGATCGACTTTGAAATGAATTTCAAGGACGCGGAAGCATCAAGGGTAGTGTGGGCAGCTTACCGGTGACTGAGAACCTGAAATATAGTCAGACGAGTACGCATGACATGCATTACAGTATGCCCACAACGCAAACCCGAGGCTCATGTATCTGATCTGATGCACGCGTGAGGGGAAGACGTATGCACAGGAAACGAGCGTACAGTAAGGTAGAGAAGCCTAGAAAGGGACCATGGACCAGACCAGAAGTACTCGACCTTGAGCAGCGAGATCAGAGTGTGAGACGAGATCTGTTGCAGGCTGTACCTCTTCCCCGAAGCAAATGGTGTAATCATAGAACAGAAGCGAGGCAAAGGCAAAGTTTATCTCGTTCGACTCGACGAGGACAGCGACGAGCCTCGAGATGAGGGTGTTGGAAAGCATGAGAGAGACGGACTCGTCACCATGGTGGGTCTTTATGGCGGGTCTGTCGTCAGTGGTAATCAATCCTGGTTGGCGGTGTAGTAAGGCCGATCGACGGGTTCGGGGAATCCCGAGGTCCGAGGTGGTTCGGCCAACTGAAGCGCTGACATGTGAATACAAGATGACGATGAGGTTCCCCGCTCGAGTCGCCCGCCGTGCCATGTCCCACCAAGTTCGTCCTCCAAACTGGAAGGCGCTCGCACCCCCGATCCCCAACTTTGCGGGCCACCTCCCGCCTCTCCCCGTCCCCGCCCTTCCCGACACCCTTCAGAGACTCAAGGACTCTTTGCGTCCGCTCGCGCGTTCCACCCAAGAGTTCGCCTCCGTGTGCAGTAAGATCGATGACTTTGCCCGCCAGGACGGCCCCGGTCCCATCCTTCAGCAGCTACTCCTCCAGCGCAAGGATGAGAGAGACCATTGGTTGGAGGAGTGGTGGGACGACTTGGGCTACCTCGCTTACAGGGACCCGGTCAGCCTCGGACTCATCTATCCTTCCATCTTTTCTTACACCCGTCCTCTAGGTCGTGGTCAACGTATCATACTACTGTAAGCATGTTGCTTCCCTCCCAGACTCGTCGTCATCTTGTTCCTCTTTAGACGGTTTTGAGCCTCAGCCACCACATCTTCCGAGGACGCTCGCCGCCCGTGCTGCAGCCATCACACGCGGCGCCATGTTATTTAGACAAAATCTTCGTTTAGGCAAATTAGCCCCTGACGCAACCAAGGACACTCAACTTTGCATGGACACCTATCGGTCTGTATGTTCCAGTTCTCCTCACGTCCTCGCTCATGCTTGAACATAGTTGGATGTTCGACTGTTGCCGTGTCCCAGGCACACAGGGCGTTGACTGGAGCGTGTCTTGCGCTGCTAGCCCAAATCCACACGAGGATCTTGGCCATGTCATCGTCATACGTAAGAATCGTTTTTGGAAGCTGAAGGCGCAAGTCGGGGACGAGGTGCTCGGCACAGGCGATCTGATTAAGTACGATTCTCTGTCACGATCGAATCATTTTTTGCAATTCTCATATTTCACAGCCAGTTCCAGTACATATACGACCACAGTACGGATGAGTATCCTGCAATCGGCGCACTGACTACTAACAATAGAGACATTTGGGCAAAGGTGTGTGTGCTCTGCAACACGTTCATTGTTGCTAGCAATCACCTCGAGATCTCTAAAATCCATCGTTATTGCAGGATTTCGCACGTCTATCTTCCATTCCACGGAACGCAGACATCTTACACGAGATTCATTCATCAGCGTTTGTCGTGTCTTTGGATGACTCAAAACCACCTCCAGAGAACGATGTAGACATCTCGAGGGCCTTGTGGCATGGCACACTCGCGGTGAGTATCCCATACTGGCCGAGCACTCTTCCTTCGGTCTGACTCGTGCAATTTGCCTTGTCCTGGATAGTCGCCCACGGACCCAACTGGCGTCTCACGCTCCCTGTCCTCTCGCTATGTTGACAAACCTCTGCAATTCGTGGTCTTTGATAACGCTGTCGCAGGATTGATGGGAGAACATAGTGTCATGGACGGGACACCCACTGTTCGCCTATGCGATGAGGTCCTGGGGTTCTTGGCAGATCCCAGGTCCGACTTTCACTTGTCGCCCTCAGCCGTCGTTGCAACGCCACAACCTCTCGACTTTGATTTGACACCCATTCCCGATATCCAAGAGGCGATCTTAAAATCCCAACAATCTTTGCACGATCTTGCATCTTCGCACTCACTTTCTTTTCTCAGGACGAACTACGGAAAAGCTGCGATCAAGTCATTCGGCGTCGGCCCCGATGGATGGGCTCAGATGATCGTGCAGGTTGCATACGCACGACTCTCGGAACGTTTCGGCGGTGAGAACAGGCGAGTCACATCTTGGCCCGTAGGCACGTATGAGGCAGCAACGACCAGGAAGTTTTACAAGGGCCGCACGGAAACCATCAGAGTGGTAACTGATGAATGCGTTGCGTTTGTGCGGGCGATGTTGGGACACTCGGGTATGTGGCAATGTCGTTTCCTTGCGGGTCCCATGGGCGGATGTCTTGTCAGCTGTGATTGATACTCGACATAGCGACGGCAGATGAGAAAATGAGGCTGTTGAGAAGCGCGATCAAGAAACACACGCGGCTTGCCTCGGAGGCAGTTGTAGGCGAGGGCGTGGACAGACACATGCTAGGTTCGTCGCTCCTTTTGTTTCTCATAGACACGTCGGCAAATCTTTACCTCCGCCGCCAGGTCTCCGCCTTTCTAAGCCATCTTCTATGCCTGCACCTCCATTGTTCACGGACCCACTGTACACTCGTTCCTCGCATTGGGCGCTGTCTACTAGCGCTGTTTTCAGCAGTCGCTTCGGAGTATACGGATGGGGCGAGGTTGTCCCCGATGGTTTCGGAGTCGCTTATATGACCGGGTTTGATGGTATGCACTCCCTTGCGTTTCATGCTTGACTGGGATGTTTACATGATTGTCCTTGACCACAGATTACCTTCAATACACGATCACCTCTCGTGCTGAGATGCCCAACGCTGAGTTTGCAGAAGAGATCGCGAAAGCAGCGGAAGAGCTCTATCAATTGTTTGCTAGCTCCAGCGAAGTGACACACATAGATGCGAAACTTTGATAGCGTTGTAACTTATCATTCCAAGGCTACCCCGCGTACCTAAAGTAAATATGAAGTAGTCTATGCGAAAGTTACATAAAAAGCTTTGAACCGAGTAATGAAAAGACGACAGTACATGGTGTTGAAAGGTCAATTGTAGTTACTACAGAATTCACCTGCAGGACTCGTAGCATCGTTGCGACGAAGTGTAGCTATGGTCTGGTACGAGACCTTCAATACACTTGAAAGATGCACAAATACATTGGCATAATGGACAAAGGTAAAAAGTGAGAAACAATAATATGAACGATACGACGGACGCGGAACCTTCGCAGATGCAGTTACTCGTCGTCTTCATCTTCGACGACCGCCTTGGACTTCTTTGGTCGGGATGCTGTAGCTCGCGATTTTTTAACAACGGGGGCTTGCTTTGAAGCGGGGCGCTACAAACACGTTAGACAATGAGGAAAGGGATTGACAATATCAAAACCTTTCTCTTCTTTCCGGCGGACTCTTCTGCGTCATCATCCTCTTCATCTCCCACTTCGGCTAGTTCTTCTCCAAAATCTTCGCCCGAGCCTTCGGACTCGTCCTAGAGTGAAGTCAGGATGATATAGCTTCGACGAATCCACTGAATCATGACCTTGGTAACCTTCTTCTTAACAGGGGCTCTTTTCGGAGCAACTTGCCGTCGAGATGCGCCCTTGCGTTTCTCTCCATCTTCTTCGTCGTGTTTCTGGAATATACATGAAGACAACACTCAGAGATGAGTTGTGGTGCGGACCTTCGCGCGTGACTTCTTAGCAGGGGCACTCTTGCTTTTTTGCTCGGCATCATCGGCTTCGTCTTCGTCGTCTTCGTCTTCCTCCTCAGCCTTCTTCGATTTGGTTGCACGTTTCTTCTTTGGCTTTGCTTCGTCGTCCCCCTCAGCCTCGGCTTTCTTCTTGGCAGGGGCACGCTTCTTCTTGGGCTTCTCCGCATCATCTTCTGCGTCGGCTGCCTTCTGCGCAGAAGGAGGAATGTCTTCGTCAGCGACATGACCCTCCTCCCATGCACGCCGTACGCGCTCTTGATCTTCCTCTTTGAGGTTTTCGAACCCGTCGAGGTCCTCGGGGCCGGAGAACTTCTCCTTCATATTCGATATGATCTTTGGGGTGGTACATCCCCAATGACGCCACGCACTGCATGCCAACACGGAAACAGGATCGTCAGAGCGAGCCACAGAAAAGGGGCAGAAAAGTACAAGCTGGTGTTACCCTTGAAGTCGACGATGGAGCCGACACGCAGGGCGCCTTTAACTATGGGGGTTCCTGGAAACCTCGTTTAGCAAAACGTCGGAAATGCGTGTTACGCTCCTCTTACCTGTGCAAGGCTTGGCGCCTTGGTAAAGAAGCAAGAATGAGCCTCCGGCGTGATTGTGTTGACTAGCGCGAGTCGAACCCACCTTTGCATTTGGCACGAGCAGAATTCGCGTATTCGAGGCGATAACCGCTCTTTTTGGTCGCTCCCTCGTTGTCAGACATCGGTCAGAGATGCGGTTGGGTTTGGGATGGAGGTGTGGATGAAAGGAAAACGGATGGGGGTGGTTCATCTCGACGCGATGGTTTTGTTGAACCGCCCTGTACCTTCAAAGTCCGACCTGCCTGTTGGCTTACAGCGCACGGACCTCTTTTTATTGTGCTCGCTCATGGGCTGGTTGAATATTTAGTGGGTTTCTGGAGATCACGGTCGGAAGTGAGCCACGACCACGGACCAGGTTTATTTGTCCAAACAACCGCGAGGATGCGCTGCAGTAGTAGCACAACTTGAGCTCGGTGAGGCTCCACCACCGGGTGCCAACCACAACGACGCCGATCGACCATTCCATCTATCGCTACATAGTGCGTCGTGTCTGAAGTGCATTACAAGCATAAAAACGAGTGTCTCTTCCAACGAATTCTAGATCCGAGTTCCGTCCTCGTTCGTATAGTCATACGTATGCATTCCGCCCCCCGAATCGCCACTGCACCATGAATGAGATAGCTGTCGTCCTAGAAAGTCACTGATACGTACATGACTAGTGGGAACTCCCCGTTCTCCCGATCCCCGAGAGAAAAGTGGGCAACGTCGAAGTCGGTCCTACCAATGACCATGCCTTGGATGTTGTCGCTGCTCCCCAGTGCCGGCTCCCATAGCCGTACGCAGCCTCGTCAAGAGAGTCAATCCCAAACAGGTTTCAGCAAATCTCTCAAAGGAGGGGCCCACCATCGTTACCTCCGCTCATGATCCCAATCCTATCCCTGCCTTGTATCCAATTGGCGGAGACAATACCAAACCCTCCACCACCCACGGCATCTGACTCGTGATGCTCGAACCGGCAGAGCGGCCCACGCGACATTGCGCGTAAGTCGTAGATGTGCAGCGCATTGTCATTCCGCGCCACAGCAAGGAGGCGTCCGTCGGGTGAAAAGGATGCGTGATTCACCTCCTCTGAATCACCTGACTCTTGTCTGGAGCCTATGGATGGCCGCAATTGGAACTTTTCAAGCTCCTCCGTCTCGTAGGCTTCTGGAACTTTTCGGCGAACGTCGTAGAGACGGACAGGGTGCGAGCTATTCCTGCCACATGTGAATAGAACAAGCGTCGACCCGTCCGGGTTTAGAGCAGTGGCATCCCCACTTTCCATGGCATCGAACTTGACTACTTGACCACCTCTATAAGCATCGAAAGCATGATGAAAGCCGCTATGATCGCCTTTCGCTCTTGACTCGGAAGAAGTGAATAATAAGCGCTCCGAGGGACCTCTCCCCCAGAGAGTGGAGCCAGCGGCGTGGCCGCTTCCTTTCGGCGCTACGTAGAATCTTTTGAATGGAAGCTCCGTGCCCATCATGTCCTCGAAGATGTCTTGAGAACACAGCCGAACGGTGCTACAGGACATCCATTCAGACGTGAACAGAAAAGCGCTCGGCACCGCCTACCCGTCATAACAGCTGATCGCCAGCGCCGAACCGTCAGGGGCATACACTAGATCTTGCGGTCTGGAATCTAGTGTGACTGCATTCAAGTGAGAACAGCACGGATTGATCAATCAAGGAGGCTTACAATCATTCGTTAGCTTCAAACTCTCGGACTCGTTGTTATCATCTGGGTCAGCTACTTCCCAGGTTTCAATGACGAGATCGTGCCCCGCAGACAAGAATTGTGCTGGGCTGATAATATTTCCATGGGTGGTCCGTACGACATATTGCATGCAACTCACTTGAGAGGATTGAACGCAACATCACTAATATTATAATACTTCAACATTAGATCTGCGGTAGTTCAACAACCTCGGTAGTCCAGATCTCGACGATTACTCACCGTGAGAGGTCGAAGTCGAGGTCTCGCGGAGGTGACAGTGCGCCGGTGGCACATGTACTAGTCCAGAATCATTCATTGGGGTGTACGGTAGAGAATCATAGAACTTTACCTCTTCCGTGGCGATAGACCACGAGCGAACCAGCTTTGTTCTCTGGGGGAAGGGGAGGTAGATCTATGACAAATGCAATGTTGATGAAAGTCCGCGGTCATACATGCAAGTTCAGTACTGACCGTCGTCATCGGAGTCGGAATCTTCGAGGCCAGCCTCCACTACAGCACAAAGCACTACAGTGCCTTGATTCTGAATGATTTTATTGATTGCTGGGCGAGCGAGGACGACTAAGCACCCTAAACTCGAACACGCGTGACAAACTCACATCCGGATGTTAAATGGGGGTACTTTGCAGTCAACTCTAGTTTGGTGTACCCCCGTTCGTGAAAAAGGGAGGGTGAACGGCGAGGCAAGAGGCGGTCTTGTCTCCGGGCATGATAAAACGGTGTTGGAAACCTGGTTGTGCCGTGAATCGTTGACATCTACACCCACTGCATAAGACGAAATGGAGCATGACCGAGAGAGTAGTTGTGCACTCACTGTTCCCCGTGGAACCACTGAAATCCAATCAAGTGGAACACGACTGTAGTCAACGAGCGGTCTTTTCCGAGGGAGGCGGAAGGGAGACAGGGTGGGGGGTTTGGACAAGCCAAGATCCAGGTCGTGTATAGGGGTCAGATCTTCTGCTCTGTTGCTTTCAGGTTGGGGGGCCCACTGCAACGAGATAGGGAGTGAGTATTCTGACATGAAAGACAGAACAGGACGCATACATTTCGTTCGTTGGAGATATCCAGCGAGGCAAGGAAATTTATGCAATCATCATCCTCGTCAGAATGTGCCCGGTCAGACGGGGCGGGAGAACGGATTCCAGCACGGGCGAATTCTGCCTCTAATTTTGGTACATTGTCGTCCGCGCCACGCGGGGGAGTACCCTCTTCCACCTTTTGCCTCTGGAATACGGTGTGTACATCCGACTACGGAAAAAGGACGTATGACACACCTTGGGAGGCAAGTTCTCGGGCTCGCTGTCGGACGAGATCTCGATCACTTCTGGGACGCGTTCGCGTTCCTTGCGCTTCAATTCGCCGTGGTTCTTTACGACGCTCACGGCCCTCATGATGGCGTCGGTTGCGCGCCTCTTTGGCGGGCGGGGGTCGAGGAGGGCCGTCCGCAGCACGAGTTCCTTGACGCTGGCGTGTCAGACTTGCCGTGAAGTGATGCTGAGCTGGACCGACCGATTGGGTGATACGCTGGAGCTCGGTCCGGTGGTCCATCACCGGCGAACGCGAGGCGGATGGAGAATGTCTGCGGGGGATGCCACGGCCGTCAACGAGCGCAGCGAGTAGGCCGGGACGCGGCGGGGTCACTCACGCGGTGTGCGTCGGGGAGGGGTCGTCGGGGAGTGCGGCAAAGTGCGGGCTGCGTGCGCGCTTCCTCGGACGGGGCGACGGGGAGCGGTCTATGCGGATGCAGTGGCGTATGCCGGTGCAGAATATGTCGAGGTCGTCGACATCAATCACCTCGCGCGCTTTGGGCGGGTCCGACATGGTGAGAGTCACGTGTGCTCTTTTCCTCCGCTCCACACGATGGGCCAGTCCTCCTCGTCGGCGCCGTCGGCCTGCCCCGTGCGCCACTCGTCCGCCGCATGTCCCGTCGACCACGCCTCGGCCCCGCTCAACCCCCTCAACCAGATCCCCGACCTCCCACAGACCCCGCTCGACGACTCCCAGCAGCTCCCGACCGAGCGTAGTCTATCCTCCATCACCCGCGCTGTGGACGGCGGGAGGAAGCAGGCCTGGGAGTATCCCTCGCCCCAGCAGTTCTACAACGCCCTGGTCCGCAAGGGGTGGGAGACCCCCGTCGAGCACATAGAGACCATGGTCGAGATCCACAACTTCCTCAACGAACGCGCCTGGGGCGAAGTGCTCAAGTGGGAGAAGCGCGTCGCCCAGTAGGACCCCTCTCGGCTCTCCGGCGCACGACTGATCGAATCACCCTCAGGCCCGGAGACGAAGAGCCGCATCTGGCCAAGTTCCAGGGACGCCCAGGCCAGCTGTCCCCGAAAGCGCGGCTCTGGATGTTCGCTGGATGGCTGCTGCCCTCACGGTTCAGGTAGGTCTCTGCGACGTCACCGCACCCCTGAGCTGACGCGGGCCACAGTGCCGAGCCCCCGTTCGATCGCCACGACTGGATCGTTCGGAGGCCTCGGACGGGGGAAGAAGTACGGTACGTGATTGACTACTACTCCGCTCCGCCTACGCCCGACGGGGAGCCCGTCTTTGCCTTGGACGTGCGACCTGCCCTGGACAGCGTGCAGAGCATAAAAGAGCGGCTTGCGGTGGGCACGAGTGAGATCTGGGAGGATCTGGGGGAGCGTGCGTGGGGTCGGAAGTCGTGTTAGCGTACGCGGATATGTACACGCTCGTGCTTGTCGTCGTCGTCGTGTACGGCGAGTTTGGGTTCCGAAACCGGACAATGCATTGTCGCGCGTTTTGCAAGCGAAATTACTGACACAAGCCACGTCCCACCCGCCCGACGACGACGACAGCGCGCTACTCCCAGCCACGATGGAGCGGCCAGCTGGTCCACGTCAGCCCGACAAACGCAACGAGGCGTACGAGTCCATCTTTGGCCGCCCGTCGGTGGCCCACCACCACCAGCACCACCCATACTATCCCCAGCAGAACTACCCGCCCGCGAGCCAGTTCTCCCCGCCGTACAGTTACTACCCCCCCGCCATCGACAGGCGCACCTCCCACCCGTCCGGCGCCGTCCCACCCTACTACCACCACCCGACCTACTCCCAGTCCCCCGCACCCCAGCTCCATAATTCCCTCTCTCCCCACTACCAACACCCCCAGCACCTCTCTCATCACCCCCTCACCCCGCCCACCACCCATGCCCGTGCGCCCTCCGTCCTCAGTGCGCGCACCACATCCGCCGTCATTCCACCAAAACCAGAGGATCCCCCAGATGCCGCACTCGACGCCTTCGCCAGATCCGGTCTAACGCCTGCCCAGGCTTATCAGGCCCAGGTTTTCCGCACCGACCCCCCTCCACAGAATGGCGCCCCACCACGTTTCACCGATGACGTGCCCTGTCTCGACCTGATCGACCCAGATATCGCTCGTCTCACCATCGATTTTGCCACAGATGAGCAGTCTGCGCCCGGCGCCGATAGTGAGTTGCCGTGGGCTCTCTCTTCAGACCAGACACGTGGGCTGCTCTGTTCTATATCCAGTTGTTGCACAATGCGCTGATTCGGTGCCCTTCCCTCTAGCCAACGTATCCCTCTCACAAGCTCCCAATGCGCAGCACCTCCAAAAGCGCCAATCGAGTCCCCTCTCCGTAAAGTCCGACCACGCCGGTTCCTTTCGTCCCAACCATCTCCAGCTCGACACCCTCATGGCTGGCTCATGTTCGTCCCTCGCCATTTCTTCTCCCGCTTCTTCTACCCTTGTTGACCATGTCGTTGGCCTGGCAGCCACTTCTCGCCGCTCCTCAGACTCGACTCGCCCCATGTCTGGTCCCTCGTTCCGTCGCGACCACGCAACGCAAGACAGATCCTTGTCCGTGTCTTCCACCGCAAACTCGATGCGCACCGTATTGGAAGCCCGTTCACGCGCGCCCTTGCCTCAGTCTCTCCGGGGCGGTCGAAACTCTCCCACCACTTCGACAAAGGCTCCGACGACGCGAGGTCGTCCTCCCGTCTTCCATCCTGCTTTGCTCTCCAGAGTCGCAGAAGCCTTTAAAGAGCGCATTGCTCTCGCGGACCGCGTCAAGGATGGACTCACTTACAAAGATGCGTTCGACGGCCGGGAGGCGGTGGACAAGATCGCCTATATCATCAAAACCACCGATCGAAACTTGGCCCTATTGCTTGGCAGGGCCTTGGATGCGCAAAAGTTCTTCCATGATGTCACCTATGACCATCGTCTGCGAGACAGTGCGGCAGAGCTTTACCAGTTCAGGGCAAAGTTGAGTCCCTTTGTCAGCGGGGAACTGGTCACGGCACGTACGGACCCCCACAACGACGACGCAGAGGGCAAGTCACCCGTGCAAACCAAGTCCGACGGCTTGAGGGGAGTATCCGTGGTCTCTACGGGGCATGGTTCCAACGACTCTCACGAGAAAGAGTCGTCTCCAGTTGCAGGAGGACCCGACCCCGCTGGATCACAAGGCACAGAGTCGACTGACGAAATCCCCCTTCCTACCGGCATTTTCACTCTTTTGACCGATTGCTATTCTCCTACTTGCACAAGGGATCAGCTATGTTACAGCATCGCATGCCCCAGGCGATTAGAACAACAGGCGAGATTAAACATGAAACCCCAACCTGGGCTGAAAAAGCAGGTTTCTCCGGAGAGTCTAGGTGATCTCGTGGTGAGTGCCATGCTTGTGGGTGGTACGCATGTTATTGACTCGACCGATCTGGAGGAATCTGGAACCCTTTGGATACAATCAGTACCGCCAGAAGTGGTGAACAGCGTATCGGACACTGAGAAAAAGCGACAAGAGGCCATCAACGAAGTGATCTATACAGAGCGTGCTTTTGTACAGGACATGGAGTACCTCCGGGATGTATGTGCATTCCGTCTCGTTCTGTCTCCATGTATCAACTTTTTTGAAGGTCTGGATAAACAATCTCAAAGACGGCGACGTGATCCCCGCAGAACGTCGCACCGATTTCATTCAGCAGGTCTTCTGGAATATTCAGGAGATTATTGCGGTCAATACACGCCTCCGCGATGCTCTCAACAAGCGCCAGAAGTCTTATGCTGTCGTGGAGCGCATTGGCGATATCTTGATCGAGGCAGTGCCTCATTTCGATCCGTTCGTATCATACGGTGCTCACCAGCTGTACGGAAAGTACGAGTTCGAGAAGGAGAAAAGCTCTAACCCAGCCTTTGCGGCCTTTGTCGAGGTACGCCGCATAGCATTTTTGACACCATGTTGTTCAGGACAGCTCGCGCGCAGGTTACGGAACGACTTCCCGAATCTCGTAAACTCGAGCTAAATGGCTACCTCACCAAGCCCACGACTCGTCTTGCGCGATACCCATTGTTACTGGAAGCTGTCAACAAGCATACATCCGAAGATAACCCCGATAAGCAAACTCTCACGCAAGTCGTCACTATGGTCAGGGGGTTCCTCGCCAAGGTCAACGTGGAAACTGGAAAGACCGAAAACCGGTTCAACTTGCTGCAGCTCGACCAACAGCTAGTGTATAGGCCCGGAGAGCAAGTGGTCCGCATCTGTTACAACTCCTAGCCGCATACTCTAAAGTCATGACGATATCTAGGATTTGAAATTACAGGACCCTTCCAGAGAGCTCGTTTACAAAGGTGCATTGAACAAACGCGGAGGCACTCAGGGGGACAGCGGGGACTTGCTAGTGTATCTCTTCGATCACGCACTGCTGATGGTCAAGCAGAAGTCCAAGCACGAGCAACATAAAGTGTACCGCCGCGTGAGTTCCCCGCCGACGCTTTTTCTATTCTGGATGTCCATAAATCATTTGACCGCACAGCCTATTCCCCTGGAGCTCCTTTTCATTTCCGCCCAAAGTAAGGAAGTCGCGAAGAGAGGCTCAGGCCGCGGTGCGCCCTACCCGCCTCAGATTCCAATCAAGATCGATGGCAAAGGGGACTTTGCAATCACGTTTGTTCACCTTGGGCGAAAATTTTATCAAATAACGCTATGGGCGAGCACTTTCGTGAGCCACCGCAAATGGGTAGATACTATAACGAAACAACAAGATTTACTCAGGGAGCGGAGTATGGCCTTTGATACGACGACTGTTTCCGAAGGCTTCTTCTTGGGTACCAACAGAGTAAACTGCGCGGCCCCTTTCGGTGAGTCAGGGCATGAAAGTCCGCAGCCGAGTTGACGTTGGCGGTTGTACAGCAAATGGAAGACGGATCGCCTTTGGAACGGATGATGGTGTCTATCTATCAGACCTATGGGAACCTAACAGGGACCCTGTCAAAGTCTTGGCGTTGCTTGACGTCTCGCAGGTCGATGTTCTCGAAGAGTATCAGCTCCTTATCGTACTTTCCGGTAAGCTGCTCTTCTGGGTATGGATCGTAGCTCACATGTGCCCTTGTAGAACGACAAGTGATCACTTTTCCTTTGGAAGCTCTGGATCCTATGGATCCGTTGGCTGGTTTGAAGCGTGCAAAGCGTATATCCTCGCATACGACCTTCTTCAAAGCTGGCATCTGCCTTGGAAAGACCCTCGTTTGTGTTGTCAAGTCGAGCCCACTTTCCAGTACAATCAAGGCCCTTGAGCCAATTGACCAAAATATACGCGGGCGGAGCAAGCCTACGTTCCGCAAGCTTTTACAAGGAGGGAACGATACGCTTAAACTTTTCAGGGTATGTTCTCCGTATCTCCCCCTTGTTAACCTGTTGACGGGCAAGCCAGGAGTTTTACATTCCTGTCGAATCAAGTTCGATACATTTTCTGAAAACGAGGCTTTGCGTCGGTTGCTCAAAGGGCTTTGAGATCGTTGACCTCGAGAGTTTGGATACCCAAAGCCTGTTGGATCCATCCGATGCATCGTTGGACTTTGTGAGGAAGCGGGAGAACTTGCGTCCGATGGCCATCTATCGGATCGACAACGAATTCCTGCTATGCTATGACGGTGAGAGCAAGACTTAGAAAACCCCACTATTGGTGCTTACTTCACGTGGTCGTCGAAGAATTCGCTTTCTACGTCAACAGGACTGGTTGGCGGTCGCGGCCGAATTTCATGGTTCACTGGGAAGGATCACCGACCGGTTTCGGTAAGTACTGTGAGTTGCAACACATATTTCCCAAACTTGACGTCGGTTAGCCATGCGGTATCCATATGTCCTGGCACTTGAGCCCACGTTTGTGGAGATTCGACACGTTGAAACGGGTCTCATATCTCAGGTCATCCAAGGAAACAACCTCCGCTTGCTTTTTGCAGATACCCCTACGTCGGGGACATCCACGACGAACTCACAACACAATACGTATTATGGTCAGCAACCTTACCAGCCAAATCCGTATCAACAAGCTCCCCCGTCTGCATATGGACGTCCGTCGTTGCCTGGGTATGGACCGCCTGCAGGGGGGTACGGTTACCCCGGACAGAACCAAGCCGGGCGTGATGAGATTTTAATGGTGTCAGACGATCGCGTGTTGACCTTGCGGCTTGCTTCTAGCAACAACCAATAGGTCGGTCTGAGATCTGGACGGTGCACGAGGGGCGTTTTTCGAGCCACTAATTGTATTGTACCCTAGAGTCTCCGCTGGACTGGGGACAATGCGTTTGACGAGGGGTATGGTATGCCACCAGTATGTATAGTTAGATCGTGCATCTGTTGTGATTTTCTTTGTAGGAAGAGCATCATTGTTGGTGCAGTCCAGCAAAGCAGATGCTCTGTAAATTGGCCGGTTCAGGGCTTGTGACGTGTTTATGCTTTGGTTGTCAGGGATAGGGGTGAGGTTAAATCACGTGTTTTGTCGAGCCGTGATTAGTGAATGAATGAATTTTTCGACTGTCTCGACCATGCTGCCCCGTCACGTCCAAAGTCTCGTCGTCGGGCAGCGTGCTGCGCGTTTGCTGTCCCGTCGCGTCCCGTCGACGCCCCTTCCGACTCCGCTCCACATATACCTCTCATCCAGACGCTCCTTTCACGCCTCCTCACGCTCATGCAACGAACCTCCCAAATCCCCTTTTCAGACCTTTGTCGAAGTTCTACGTGAAGAACTCCGCAAGAACAGAGAGCTACAAGAGAACGTCAAGCAGCTACAAGGCGACGTAGACAAGCTTCAGGATTCGGAAGCTTTGAAACGCGCTAGAGACGTCTACGAGCGTGCAAGAGTAACTATTCGAATTCTGCTTCCCAGGTTGCTCTCCCGCTCAACGTCTGTATTTCCAGCTGACTTCCAGCATAAAAGAAAATCCGCGTCTTAGAGCGGCAGCGGAGGAACTTAAAAAGACCGGTGTCAAGGTCGGCGATGCCGTCTCCGAAGCACTCAAGACCATGGAGGAGAGTGAGATCATGCGTGCAGTAGGTTGATTTTTAATCTCTCCTTCCCCCACCACTTCACATATTTGTACCTACTTAGATATCGCGTGCTACTAGTTCCCTTTCCAGTACCATTGCTCATACGACCGAACCTATCCGCAATACGGCTGCCTACAAGTCTCTGGCAGAGACCCTAGTCGACGCACTCGATGACTCTGGCTCTGCAAAGCATGCTGGCTTTGAGGAAAAGGAGGCTCGTAGACTGCGGCGACAAAAGCGTCTCGAAAAAGCTGGACTTTCCAGACGGCGCGCCGTCGCGGAGAACGCTGAGTAAGCCCAACCCTATGCACACCTATTCTACCTCAGTGCGCCTCTGTAGAGCCGGCCAAGCACTGGTCTTTGTGAAACCCTCTGCAAGACAAGAAGCTTGGGAGAACTTCAAGACTACTAATCCTGTCATGCAGCGAATATCTGCACTCCATTCTGTTTACCAGGAGTCGGAGTCTCCTCTCGTTACCCCGATACGTGCCGTGACGTCGACGATCGGGTCTTGGTTCGAAGAGAACGAGGTGGCGCAAGTGACACGCATGATGAGAGGTCTTGACCCTACTTTTTCACGCGAACTGTTTGAGCGAGAATTGAGGGAGTATATCGTGCCGGAAGTTGTCGATGCATATTTATCTGCCGATCGGGAAGCATTGACAAGATGGTGTTCCGAAGCCGTAAGTACGCCCGGTGTTTTGAACCTGTGACCTCCTGAACCCTTGTCATGACGATAGACATACAATGTGCTGTGGGCAACGATGGAACAATACCTTCGACAGGGACTCATCAGTGATAGCAGGGTTCTCGATATCCGACAAGTCGACGTAAGCCTTCAGTCTGCCGTGAGCGATGTTTCTGACATTTGGACCAAGGTATCGGACGGGAAAATTCTCGAGAATTCTATTCCAGTGTTTGTCGTCACGTTCGCTACTCAGGAAATGTTGCTGTTCAGGAACGCCGTTTCACGGGAGGTTGTAGTTGGAGCTGAGAACCGTGTGGAGCAGTGCACTTACGCTGCCGTGATAACACGCGTGGCGGAAGACATGTCAGACGAACTTACTGGAGGGTGGAAGGTCATCGAGGTATATCCATTTCGTGTAAAGCATGGCAACAATGAATGCTTACCGTTCTCTCTTCGTAGATGGCCCGTAGATCAGCAAGGGCATATCTGTAGTCATCTTCCTCATCCCCATTCATCCCTCGCAGGCCGCATCATACATTCACATCTTATTTGTTGCACACACAGATACTCACCACTCATCGTTACAGACATATCTTATCGCTTGATTATACCGTCTCTACCGGTCGACGTAACTAGAATCTAACCGGATGATAAAGCTACTACTGCAGATCATAGACGGTCACCCCGACATAGATACGAGCTGGACCCTGAGGCTTGAATTCCCAAGTTCGTCCACTTGGACGCTTCCTTTGTGGGCCCCGGAGGCAATGCAATTCATGAATACATGCAATGTCTGCAGGAAAAATTGACGATTCGAACGCGTTGGTATGAACCTCCGGTACTCACCATGATACGAGCAAAAGGAATCAACGGGCCATGTCCCTACTTGTTTGCTCTTACTACCATCTCTTCTAAAGTAATTGCGCGATATTCTTCCCCTTCTGGCGCCCACACTGCGTCGTCCTGGACATAAACCAATACTCCACCTTTACCACTTGGCCCTGACACCCTGAATAACGGCATCCGCGATGTCTCATGTGCTCGCCCAGTCGGCACGAACAGTAAGTTATGTTGCGCAGCGTATTCTTCGACAATGGAACGGAAAGTGATCTCGTGAGTACGAGAAGGTGGACCAGCGCTTTTCGTAGCTCCAGCCCTGCTGGTCCCAGTGGTGGCGATTTGTTCTGCCTTTGTATCAGGACGTTTCAACTTGGTAGGCGCGTCAGCGCCCAGTTCGATCGCCTCATTCATTAACTGTAGCCCCCTGGTGAAGCCCTTCTGTACACCCTTCAAGGCCAAGATATCCTCCGAGAAAACACCCTTCCAGAACGCGTACCACTGAGCCACCTCCTCGAAACTCACGTGTGGTTGGATAAGCCAGATGTACAGCACGTCGAGCCACTTGGGGAAGAATTCGGCTTCCAGTAACTGACTCATGACCGAGCCTCGGAGGAGGGAGGACCACGGAAGTACGACCTCTGTGAGGGGTCGCATGTCCTGTGCGCGTGGATTTACACGGAACTCTTCGCGAAGGTGGGATGCTAGTTTCGGAACGACGTATTTCAGCAGGAGGTTATCCCACTCGGCACCGTCGAAGACATCCTGCCATGCGACAAGGCTTTCGGGGAGCCCATCGACGGCTCCCCAGGCTCGCAACATAGACTTCACCTTCCTACGTGCGTCGTCAAGTACACTTTCAACACGGAGACCGAGATGAGGGAGCCATGGAAAAACGAGTGATTGAAGAGAGGTGGTACTGCGTTTGGGATTCCATTCTGAAATAGCTTTGGCCAGTTTGGGGAGGATAAGCTGGTCGAGCATATTGTCACGGATAAAAGGGGGAAGGAAGGAGGCCCAAGTTTCATAGAGCTTGATCGCCGGCGAATAATCAAAAGGATCCCACTCGTTATTAATGGACGTCCGCACTTTTGGAAGCCAGACATTCCAAAGAAGTGATTCAAAGGGTGTCATAGGTTGTTCGACTGCAGGAGACGGGGCAGCAGCCCCAGCCCCGTATAAGTTGATCCGAGTTTCCAGAGGTTGCTCGACAGGATTAACCTTGAGCGCTTGCTTCCAGGTGCGGAATGTAGAAACGAGTGTAGACGGATCGACAAGTGGATTCCACTGTACTACGATCCGTCGAACAGTGGGAGCGATGGCAGCAACGACGATCTCATCTAATTGATACTTGTCGAATTCTGTGGGGAACTGAAGTAGTTGGGAAAATAGTGGTGAGAAGTCGTCCAAAGTAGCTTCGTATATCGAAGCGAGTTCCCTAGACTTGGTGTTAATCTCATCCACAACGATGGAGACCTGTTGAAGTCGCGAAATTACTACAAAAATCAGATGCTTAGATTTCTTCAGGAGATGAAATAACAGAAACATACATTCAGCCTCAACAGCAACTTTCTTCTGTAGTCGAGCATCTTCCTCGACAATAAAGCGTTTGCGATCTTCGAGAGCCTTGGCCTCACGCGCAAGACCGTCAAGATCTGTCTTGCAGGCGGTAGCGATGAGCCTCAGATTATGTCGAACTTCCGGTATTCGAGTGGGATCCGTCGAGGGTGTCCATGATGCTATAGAGACCTCAGCCAATGAGGATAGCTCTCGAGGCTAGAAAGATATCAGGGAAGGGAACGACACAAGATACACTAGGACTCACTTCTCGCCCTGTAGCGTCAATAATTGGACCTATGCTTGGAGCAATTGGTTCTTGCCCGGCCTCTGCTACGATCTGTTCATACGTCTTGTGCTCAATCTTGGTCTTGACCTTCCTTGGCCGCTTCCACGCATCCGACCGCTTCTCTTTTGCTTCCTTTGCTTTCCTTACGCTAGGCGTCGAGTCTTCGTCATCACTGAGAAGTTCACCTCTCCTCCTAGCTTCTAGTTTGGACTGCTCTGTCTTCTCCTTGAATCCCTTGTACGCGATGCCCACGTTCTTCGGCCGCAGCTTGCTTTCGACAGGGATGATGATACCCTCTCCATCCGCTCCTAGACCAGTTCCGGCTTTCCAACCCATCTTGGCGAGCATTTGCGCACCCAACGTGCCCCCTATCTTATGGAAGTGAGCCTGCTCATGAGCTGGAAGGGGAGTATTGCGGTGGGAACTGGGGCCAGATGAAGACTCGCTACGAAGAAAGGCGCGCTGCGTCCGAGCGGAAGCACCAAAAGCAGTCGGGAGGTTGGAGAAAGCGGAAGCGCCGAGGCCAGGCCTCGTAGGTACAGGCGCAGCAACAGGTGATTCCGGTTTCTTGACATCTTCATCTCGAGCCTCGTCCACCGAGCTATCTGAAGCTGCCTCCTCGGCATCCGTCTCGTCGGCTGCCTCACTTGCTACTTCATCGTCCACCTCATCGACTGCTTCGTCTTCTGCCTCGCTCTCTTCCACCGCGTCATCTATCTCTATTTTCAACTCGACCTTGTCTCCTGAAACAAACGCAGGCGCCTTTGTCCAGTCGGTTTTCTTCTGCTTCGCACCGCCATTCCGAACATACCCATCGTCATCGCTATCGTCTCCAAACACACCATAAACATCGTCTTCCTTGTTGCTCTTACGCCTTCGCTTGTGCTTGTAAGGGTCCTCGAAGAGTGCACGTTCATCCCGCGCGTCCGGATCATTGTCGTTTGGTTGAAAGTCGACTTCTGAGCCCTCAGAAGCACCCGAGTCAGAATCGCCATCGTCAAGAAATTGACGCTTCCTACGCCCCATGATCGATGATAGTAATGGAAGTGGAAATGAGGTGGTTAAGAGTGACCAGTTGGGACGTAAAACCCTTTCTGGCTCGTAGACGCGCCTTAGGCGTGCGAGGACTCACCGTTAAGAGAAATTGTCGTTTAAAGGGAGGTCTTGAATCCTCGGTATACACCAAGTCTTTGGCGTGGTAGTAAGAGCCTGAGAACTATTTACTTTAGGTAATCGATAGCAGTGTCTCCGAGTCAATGATAAGCTCGTTTGCCTCATCTACACGTGTCCTAACCGTCTCTCATAACGAGTCCAAGAATCTCGAGTGGACAATGTATGTATGTACGATAATGATACAGGGGTAAACGAATCTATGCAGAATACTCCAATTTGGCTAAGCGAGATAAATTTTAGAAGGTCGGAAAGCAGAGCGGTTGGAAGCCACATACTCTCATGTTTCTTAGCATCGCCCACTTTCCGCGCAGCTTTTGTTAGATCCTCTTGGACAACATACTCGCTGGATAAGGCAAGGTAAGTCAACGAAGCGTCGGGAATTGGAGCACATACCGATCATCGCGTATGGCAAACATACCCGCCTCCGTAACCACGTTCCGTAAATCAGCGCCGTTAAAGCCATCCGTAAGCTGTAAAACGCTGAGCGTCAGTACACTCAACGTCTTCGATATCACATACAATACATGCACGAACCTTCACAATAGCCTCATAGTCAATCTCGCCGCTCTTGTTCACTGGTTGAGCATGGATTTTCAGAATTTCTGATCGCGCCTGCTCGTTTGGAAGAGGGATCTCAATCTTTCGGTCCAGACGGCCAGGTCGCAAGAGGGCAGGATCCAGGGTATCAGGCCGATTCGTCGCCATAATAAGCTTCGTCCGTCCGAGCGAATCAAATCCATCCATCTGGTTAAGCAACTGAATGATAGTAAATAATATCAGTGATGACCCTTATGAAGCACGGTAATAGACACACCTCCATCAGAGTCCTCTGAATTTCTCTGTCCGCGCTCGTTCCTTCCGAGAATCGCCTGCCTCCGATAGCGTCTATCTCATCCATGAATATAACACAAGGTTCATGGTCCTTGGCATATCCGAACATCTCACGGACCACTCGAGCTGACTCGCCAATGTACTTATCGACGATGGCGGACGAAACGACTTTAAGGAAATTAGTTTGCAGTGTGGCTGCCACCGCTCTCGCTAGGAGCGTTTTACCCGTCCCTGGAGGACCATAAAGAAGGACACCCTTCGGTGGCTTAATACCGACACGGAGAAAGAGCTCGGGGCTGAGGAGAGGAAGCTCAATTACCTGACGTTCGGAGGTTGGCAACAGGTTCTCCAAGGACGTATATATGATGAGGACACACCTCGCGTAATTCGCGGACCTGGTCACCAAGACCACCGATACCAGCAAAAGAGGCACCTCCAGGATCCTCTAAGCTCATTTTGTAAACCAAAGGATCCACCTCTCGTGGAAGAATACGCATGATGGTGAGGGTTGTCATGTCCAGAGATACACGCGTCCCTGATTTAAGCTTCGCCGCTGACAGTGCAGGGCGGTATGATACGACGTAACGAGGTCCAGAAGATGCCTTGACAATAACTGGGTAGGGGATAAGTACGAATGAGCAGGTATACAGATACAAGGATAGCCTCACATCTTTCGTCATCGAGCTGCTTCATGACTTCGCCAATGATTTGCCCGACCGACTGTACGGCCTTGATGTCATTCTCTGTCTGTGCAAAGTCCTTCTCCAACGCCTTCAGGGAGAAGCGCACTACATGGAACCACGAGTAAGCCAAAACTCAGACCGTGAGGCATGAAATATTGTCTGACGATTCTTCAGGCTTTGGCTGATATTGTCGTGGGTCCGCATTTTCTGGAGAACTTTAGACGTGTGCAACATAAAGAAGGGCATGAATATACCTCACGATAGCTCTTGAGAGCATCTTTTCTTCGTTGGTCTATCGCGCCAGAGGACGTCGAAGCTTGTGCATCCATGGTGGTGACAATAAGCTACAAGTGGGACGCGTAAGGGAGGACGCGTCACTGTGGGCATATATCGGGTAATCATATTTGTCTGCTCAGCCACATTGCTATCGGCCTGGTGGTCTAGTAGTATGATTCCTTGTTAGGGTATCCTGAATCGAGGAGGTCCCGGGTTCAATTCCCGGCCAGGCCCAAAACATTTTTTGAGCTCGCCCAAAGCTAGCTTGGTCGCCCACGCCAGTACAACACCAGATCGCTTCGAACGGACATGAAATTCCAGGATCGTTTGGTGACATTTAGACGAGACAATTAGCGCCAGCTTAGGATATAATACGATACGACTACGTTGCAGTTAAGTAGCTGATCATGGTTGCAAGCTGGAAAGTGTCCACGCTCCACATAATGAAGGCAAACGGTTGTAAAGCACAAGAGCCCGCGGAGGACTCGTCAAAAGTGGAAAAACCCCTTCTTTTTCTTCTTCTTCTCATTATCCGTTATTGCTACTCCCGCACTGTTCACTGATGTTGAGCTGGTAGCAAATGGCGAGGTTGGGCTAGATTTAGATAGCTTTCCACTGCGAGCAGACGAACCAGATTCCTTTGGAACGTCGAGTGTTGGGCGCTGTGAACGAGCTTGATCGCTAATAAAGTATTTCTGATCGTAATACTCTTGGTAGGATCCATGGGCAGCAGCTGTAGAGACACCGTTAGGAGCCGCACGGGACCCAACACCGCCCAGTTCCAGGACTTTAAGATCGTCAATAAACTGTCGAGGCGTGATCATATGCGTTGATCCTGGTCGACTCTCAGGATTTGGGAGGACTCCAACATCTGTTATACGCACCAATATAGATATCTTTGTTAAGTGCTCCAGCCAGCGCGTAGCATTCTCGGATCTCCGAATATGTCATCCCGCCAGCCATGAAGACGATCATCCGCTGGCGATTATCGACTGGCGCATTTGATCGTACTGCTTTGTGCCAGCTTGGCTTTGCACTCCTAAGGGAAGATGTGTGCGTTGGGGTCGCCAGACTCGCCGCGGGAGTCGTAGCAGATGGCGCATCCTTGACGTAAGGGAAGAGAGTTGCATCAAGTTTGCTGTTCACGTGGTCCTACGAGATCATAAACAGGGCTAGTGCATATGGGTAAACTAATACGTACTTCGATGACAGTACGGAGGAGTGGCTTGTATCGGGATAAATCATACTCTTCTTCTTGAGATGATTTCTGTTTCAGCCTCTTCTTGATGTCTTTATCTGCGGGGCCCTGGGGTATGGAACACCATAATTAGTCGCGATACATGCCAACGGCACAGTAGCTTACTCTGCTTATCCTTACGCCGAGGTGAGACAGCGAGTTGACAGCATCTTGTTCGGCCATGCCGAGTCGAGCATGCTGGTATAGCCGCCGACGATCCTCGTCAGGAACACCGTCGCGGTGTATGATATACAGAGCAACCATGCGAACTTTATTGGGATTACTAGAAGCACCAAAGAGCGTTGACTTGGATGATCCGAGAGACGGATTCAGGACCTACATAATTTCCCTGCTATCTAGGAGCGGTACCATTTCTTCGACTAACGTTTTGGGAGTTTTGCCCTCCACAGTCAGTCCGGTCGCGCAACACTGGGCGGGAATTACTGAGACTGGATCAGAGTAACGAACGAGAATGGTCGCACCTGTTCGACATTAGCAACCTGTGAAAGCTTATCCTTCTCGAAGATGCCCATGCATTCTTGAGCCATATTAAGATGCAGTGAGAACTGTTATGGTGCCATCGATCTGCACGACTTGTGGGCGGAATGAGCACTTACCTTTTCCCGCTGCTCTTGGTATTGAGGCAGGCTTGCTAGCATGTCCTTCATGTCGTTCAGACTAGCTGCTCCCTCTCTGCAACCGCATTGGTAATAGCAAATTATCCAGATCTAGTTAGGCCTACCCTTTGAACCCAGCATTTTCTTCCATGAATTTATTGAAGTCCGCCATAAGCTTGTCGATGGCTTCTCGCATGTGCATATGTCTCACGGTTGACCACAGTGTGTCGGTCTCAGAAAGAATGGCTATTTTATCTTCGTAGGCACCAAGAGAAGACTGAAACTTGTAACTAGAGATGCGAGAGTGAGCCAATGACTCACGCGACCGACTAGAACATACGTGTATTTCGTCCCATCCTCTATTGGTAACAAGTCATTGCACATGGCCTGGTACGTGAATTCATGAATCAATGGTGCAACGACATCCATTGAACGATCGGTGATGACAAGGGTGCCCCGCGGTCGAGGTGGGTCTGAAGGTTTCTAGTTTGCAACAGCGGATGAGGAGCGACGTCAACCAGAGCACTGTTACAATAGATTCTCACGGGGAAATCAGGGTTGGTACGTTTGTGCTCGTCTAGATTTCGCTGCACCATAAACGCCAGTAGTTTGCTCACAAAATCAGTGTCCGCAGCTTCGTATGCCCGTGCGGCATCGCCTCGAGCAAGATTGGTTCGCCATCGACTGCTTCCTTCAGGAGGAGGAGGAGCGCGGGTCTGTGCATGGGGGTGGAGTGGGCCCAGTGGGAGATGGTGGGAAGGAAAATAATATCGAATATAGGGGAATTCGTTAAGGGTGATGCACAGGTTTGTTATCTATCCATGTTCCAGCTCAGACTAGCGAAGGTTGCTGAGTTCCCTGATACTTACCGACTTGCTCACGAATAAAAGTTCCTCTTCTAAACGAGATCGGGTGGTCTTGAAGGCAGCTTCATTCCGTGGCGGGCTATAAATATTAAAGAAAAGACCAGGGGAGTTGAGAGAGAACGCTTGTGCTTCTACCGCTGGAGGTATCTAATCAGTACGAAATCTGAAGAGCCTGGATCCGAAGAGCCTCGCTTACCCCAAAAGTTCAAAAAGAGTTCCTGTAAGCAACGAAGGTAGGGCTCCGCGGAAGATGAAGTCAGGCGTTGGAACAAAGGTTCGGAGAGGCCTGGGACACGTCCAACCAGCAGCACTTCAAGCTCTCCATGGACGCACCTTCGATAAAGAACAGATGAGCGCCAAGATACTGCTGTTGGTCACTAGAGAAGTCCTTGATAATCCTGTCGACGTTCTGTGTTGTAGGCATGATGATATATACGGCCTCGAACTGCTGGGGTTCTCGGTAGCTGGAGATCGATTCAATGACTGTGTGTAGCACATCAGGAGCTCGTAGATATCAGTTCAAGTCAGGAAACCGCGTACGGGTGACATTCTCCTCTAGAATATCAAACTGTTTGAGTACCGAGCCCAACAACTTCTGCGAATAGTCGTCTACGACAAGAATCTTCCAACGACCTTGTGGATTGACAGATCTAATCGCCTGGAGAAATTCTACGCGCTACATGGTAAGTTGACCGAGACGTGAAAAGTCACTAGCCCTACTTGCACGAACAGTAGCGACAAGTGAAGACATGTCGAGCACAATGCGGGTAACGAAGAGCGCCTTGTTGACCGTCAACCTCTCAAGCACAATTTACCAAACTCGGCTATCTCCTCAAAAATTGATCGCTCGCGCTACGATATCTGATGCCTATCAACGCGCCAGTCTGGAAATTGCGTAAAAGCCGAGCAGCCTGAATACAGCATCAATCTGGTGGATTTAAAAAGAGAATAAAATCCGTTCGTAAAAGTAAGATCCGTACGCGTCCATCCATCACTAGGGTTATCTACATCTCCGGGAAGATAGAAATTAATTGGCGGGTGGAAGCTAAGAAGAAGTTAACAGATTCTCGTCACAGTAGAGATGTAGCTAGAGACAATAGGGATGCAGCCACAGCAGACAGAGTGATGACAGCGTTCAACGTAGTACCACTTCTCTGTGAGGCACTACCACCAGAACTACCCACAACGGTGTTGTTCGTGTACGGGAACGTCTTATTTTTGTTGCTCTCACGGTAAAGGTTCGTGGCGGGAATTGAGTTGCAATGGCCAATGGAATCAAACTATACCACCAGCTTCGGTGAGTGGCGGTCGGAGGATGAGTAATGAAACTTACAGTCAACGGAGGTTGGAAGCTCGCAGCAGCGGGAAGGGTATAACCGATAGCAAGGTCGACGGTTTGTGGATACAAGTCGTGTTCCAAAACGATAAATCCGGTGTTTAGAGTCGTCGCGTTGTTGAGAATAGCCTGGAAAGTGGCGAATGATTGTGGTCCAGTTACAGAGCCGCCAGGGACCTTCCAGTCTGCGTTTGACGGTAAACAAAGAGGAAACCATCGTACTTCAGATTGTCTTACCGTTGGTATCAAAGGTAGCACCAGAAGGAGTGCGGGTCCAAATGACTGGAACCATTCCCATGGCCAGAGAAATGGCACGAACGCGATCATCAATATCACCGTAAGGGGGACGCATTAAAGTGGGTGTAACACCAAGGACCTGCTTGATGGCTTTACGAGTATATCCTAATTCGGCAACAACTTGCTGGGTGGTAAGCATCGTGAGGGGCTGAGCTTGGGTTAGCAGTGGAGAGAGGGGGGGACGAGAATAGACGGACTCTATGAGACCAAGTATGAACAGCAATCTCGTGGCCGGCCATGTACTCCTCGATGAGGACCTGAGGGCGCTCAACAACACGTGAGCCTATGACGAAGAATGTGGAGGTGAGCTTCTTTGAAGCGAGGTACTCGAGCAACTCCCTGGAACACGGTTAGACATGATGAAACGTCAAGAAATGATCGCTTACTGGGCTGAACGGCGGCAAAGAAAAAGGAAGAGTGAGAACGTTATCAGCAGGGTGGGACGATGGGAGTACTGACTGTAGAAAGCGGGACCGTCATCGAAGCTGACACCCCAAGTCATTTTAGATGGACAAGACGTGATGTCGGTATCGCGAGTATAACCACCACAAGTCCACCAGCCACGACTAGCAGCCTGTGAGGCAGCAACAGGGTCGCCAATGCAAGTCCCATCAGCAGTAGGCGGAATGTTCGGAATGTTGAAACCATCCAGTTCTTTCATCCACTGAGCGACCTCGGAGCCGGCTAGGAATAGAGTGAGGAGCTAGATGGAAAAAAGGAGTATACAAACGTACTAGTAGGTGCGATCTGGTCCTGGGGAGGCCACTGGCTCGCGACGAAGACGACTGCGGAGGGTGAGATTAGATAAAGAAATAAAAGAGGTGAGCGTACATGGGGAGGGTAGCGTTGGGGCACCAGGGATCGGGGGAGTCGCACCGGGAGCATAAGTCGTCGTGGGTGGGAGAGTGGTAGGGGACGGCATTCCGGACGTGATCTGGCTGAGCGGTGGAATCGACGTGCCTACGAGAGACGTGATGGGGACAGCTGCGCCCGAAGAAGCAGAGGTGGCCGCAGAGGTGGAGGAGGCCGCAGAAGAAGTGGAAGAGGCGGAGGCGGAGGACGGGGACGAGGAAGTGAACTGCCTCTTGGCGAGACGAGCATGGCGGTCGTCGGCGTCGACGGCGAGGAGGAAGGCAAAAAGAGCGACGAGGGCGCGGAGGTGCATGGCGAGCGGGGACAGGAAAGAGCGACGGGCTGCGAGAGCGGGAGAGAAGTACTGGCGGCTCGGCCTGAGACGCACCGTCGCAACTGAAATTATTATTATTCCAGGAATTCCAATCAGTTCGTAACCACCTGCCCCTTCCGGAAGGCGTTACCAAAACGTCGAACACGACTTACACCCGAGGTGCTGCAAAACACACGCCAACGCGACTGCGACCGGTCGACCATGCGACGATGACGGTGTCAGACCGGAACTGGAACAAGATGGACATCACGATGCAGGCTAGCCTGTTGCTGAACCCAGCTCAGAGGACGAAGAGATACGTAAATGCCACGCTGACTCACATCTACGACGTCAGCGCGCGACCTCTCACACGGTTGGAGATTCGTCCACACTGAGAGTAAGCGCCGCGGAAAATCCGATGACCTTGGCAGCCGAATAACGTCAGAGGCTCCATCACTGGTAATGTTCTCTCGATGCGTTCACGTCATCATCTATATTGACGTCAAATACAATGCATGTCAAGTTATGCTTGCGTGCAGGCGCTTTTAATCAACACTCGGTCCAGGGAAGCGGCGACAGAATCAATCAATCAGTGTGGATACATTGTAGTTGTATTTTGACAAGTGCTCGCTTTTCGACCGAAATGTACACGGTGGTCAATAACGGCACAAGCATGTTCTGGCAGCGCTCTAACTTTCACCTCCTAGTGGACAAGACCGATCAATTAGGTTGTTCCTAAATTCTTCGTGGCTGCATCTCTAAATAGTACCTTCTCCACAACGTCCTCAGTCTTCGGCGTGGACGGTATCCCTCAGAAATTCTAGTGCACGTCGTGCTTGGCGAGAATTCTTGTATGAACCTCATGCCCGAGGAACATTTACCAAAGTAGTTAGACAGGATACTCTGCGGCCGCAATGGTTAGCATGAGCAATCTGAATCCGCCATCTCGTGCTGACCACGTAAGGAGAAGGTAAGCTAGAGTGTCCCCCAGGCGTACTAACTTCACTCATCACTCAACAGAGCCCCTCTCTGCAATTCCAGAGGCAGCAATGATCTTTTCACGTTGATCTCCATAACAAGCCGAAATATCACATTAGCAGAACAATTATTCTTATTGGACTGATCAAACTCACCGTCCTCGTCAAGAAGTATGGAATATCCATATCTGCCAAACATATCTAGCAGCTCCGCTGCCAAAGTTTGTGCACCCTACAGAATATCAAAGTTAAGCTGGGTACGTGCTACCTTACACACATTCCGCTGCTCTCTTCGTCGAAACCAGAGGTAAGTATTATCGTCCGTGTCGGCTGGAAGCTGATCCATCATAATGACCAGAGAAAGGCGTAAGTGTCCAAACATCATATGTTGTCGGTTCTACTGGAACGACCTCTAGAAAAGAATGCGGTGAGGCCAGAGCAGGCAGTGTCACCCGTCCAGACTCGGTGAGCTACTAAGAGTAGGCTCGTAGTCACATCCGAACCCATCGACGCGAGGATCAGTCCATAGGTGTTGACTTTGGTCACTTCGAGGGTTGAGTGACTATGAAACGTCATGTTATTAGGACCGTGACATACATCATAGGGAATGCATTTACGAGATACTCATGGAATATAGCAAACTTCTATAGGACCCATTTGATTACAAGATTCAGTGCTTTCATCATCATGGACGAGCTCTGCATACTGTACTATGGCTTCCCACTAGATTCAGGATATTTGAACGGCTTCAGAGAGCCAACCAAGGCCTTCGATCGCAACGCCTCCGTGCCGTAAATTTCGGTCAGCACGATGCGTCGTTCTTCGCCAGGACCAGCTCAGGTAGTTGAGGATAAATCCTCGCTGGCTGTCGTTAGAGATGTGCACTGGAAGCCATGCTAGAGCGGCCAATAAGTGATTCTCGCAAAGAATGTTATGAAGAGGATTGCAAAGAAGAGAAAGGCTGCCTCTATGGTTGTTAAGGTAACAATCGACCAGTCGGCTGCTTCGGTATGAACTCCAGAGGTGCTTTCAGGACCTTGACTGGTGACGTAGACACGAAGGAGGATATCAACAGCGTGTTTCATGTGGATTAGTAATTGGATGCCCTCCGAGTCCCCACTTGTACTCTCAGCAGACCTGAGCCGATAAGCATCCCCTTAAATCCGAAACCTTGTCTCGTCCGAAGTCGGGCGCGTCTAGTTTCTGTTCCGCGTATGCATGCCATTCAGATCACCGTGAGTCGTGTGCACGTAGAATTCCCATAGTCCGTACTGAGCGGGCAACTCAGTCTCGAGTCCCCATCTGATATCAGACGAGCTGCTCATCCACTTGGTCCAGCAACTCCGCTGGTCAAGCAAAGCAGTCTAGATTCACCTTCGTTGGCGTCAAATATGGCTCTGGAGACCCAACAGCGTCTTGACGATGACATTGCTGCGTTGACCTTGGTGTTATGCAATCTTCGCACCCAGAGGAATACCCTCTCACCGATTTCTTGCCTTCCACCGGAGATTCTTGCATTCATATTCATCTGTTGTGCTCGCAGTCATCAAAAAATGCGAGGTATACCTGGCTGGGTCAACGTTTCTTATGTCTGTCGCCATTGGCGGGAGGTTGCATTGAACTGCTCGGCTCTCTGGTCGTTCTTATTTGTATCCTCCCAGCATTGGACAGAGGAGTTACTTGCTAGGTCAAAGATGGCACCGTTGAAAGTTCGCGTGGATTTGGAATGTCGAAGGGAATTGAAATTGAATCTTTTGGAAAGGTTAGGACCTCAAGCAGTCCATATTCAGCAGCTCTGCCTGCAACTCGAGCATTGGGAGGCCAATAGGGTTTTATCTTCATCATTGCTTTCCTCACCCGCTCCCCTCCTTCAAACGTTACAGATCTCGGTGGCTGAGCCCCCCTTTCATAGCGGTAGCTCCTTGATCTCCAGAGTCCTCTTCGACGACTATACTCCAGGCCTCCGCGAGCTTGAGTTGATAAACTATGCGTTCCCATTGACATCTCCAACACTTAGTGGCTTAACATATCTCAGGCTGCACAATCTTGATCCTTCCTTTCAGCCAACGCTTGAATCGCTCAGGGTCACGCTTAGTCGTATGCAGGGCCTCGTGCACCTACACATCGAGAATGCTCTCCCAGGCCTTCGTGCCAATTCCATTGGCCAGTCCTTTGGGAACTCGGAGAAGCTCGGTTTCCCTAAACTCTCCCGCCTCTCGATCGTCGCACCCTTCACGGCGGTTGTCTTCCTTTTGTCTTGTTTTGACGTTCCACTGCAAACAGAAGTCAGGTTACGTTGTTGCTTTGAAGCTGATGTCAAGCATCACACTCCATTGTACCCCCTTATCGCGCAACGATTCATCGCATCCAGATACATACCATCTTCGTCCGTCCCCATCGTCCGGACTTGCATCATTGAAAAAGTATCGGGAACAATCGGCTTCGTGTTCAGCACGGCTGAACGAGATTCTAGTCACCGTGCTTACTCGGCACCCACGACGTCGTATGACCAGCTAAACGAGGATTGGGATTGCAACATCCCACTCAAGGTTGATCTTGACTTGCGACTGTCGCCATTAGAGGACCTCATAGAAGGCATTTGTCGTAGCATCCCAATAACCAACCTTCGAAGCGCCCACTTTAGCTTTGATTATGGGACTACCTTCTCGGCGGCGTTCTGGAAAAAGTCTTTTGGCTACCTTCGGGAGTTGGGGCACATTAAACTAACCGGAATCGACTTGCAGGGTTTCGCTTTGGCGCTCTCACCTACTTTTCATTACCCGAAGGAAGAGAGCGGAAACCTGGAGACAGGGTCGGTCCAGGTGTTTGCACCGGCTTTGAAGGAGCTGGAACTCCATGGCACGCCTTTTTTCAAAGCATGTAACAGTCGACGGCAGGGCAATCCCGGTGTTTACACCTCGCAATGTCTGCGCGACGCGCTTTCCGATCGCCAGTCATGGGGCTATGGTCTTCAGCGACTCTTACTGGTACGTTGTGTGTACATTCGTGATGATGACGTCGAGGACCTGAGGGGTGCGGTAACCGACGTTGTCTGGGATGGGGTCACAGGAGCCATCCCAGCTTCGGGGAGTGAAGATGAAGCGGAAGACGACGTCGATTGAAGACATTTCCTCCTGGTAGCTATCCATTGATGTGCATTAAATGGACTGTTGTTGAGGTAGTGAACTGACTGGGAGTCTTGGTGCACAGTAACATCAAGACAATCTGTTCATGGTCGATGTACATCAGCTCTTTCCTCAGTATGGACTTCTGGCAGTCTTGCGCGAGCAAGATCGGATCATTAATTAAGAACCAATCTGCTGAGGGTATTGCTTGTATCCCAGAAAGCAATTCCGATAGCAACCAAAGCAATTAACCAAGTAACTATCATACGTCCTCTTTCGTGCTTGCTAACTCTTCTATCGAAGGTCGTTTGGGGGCGACTATCCCACTGCGACCGGAGCTGGCATACATAACCTCAGCCTCACCAAGAAGGCCTGGAGTGTAGTCCGCTACAGGACCAGACTTGAAAATATTCCCCTGGGGGTCGAAGGTCGACGAAGGTAATTGAAGAAGGTCAGACGGAGTTCTCGTGAGATATAACCGATGCAACGAATCCTCGGCTGCCTGTGGGATGTTTTTATGATCAGCGAGAAATCGGCAAGGTTGGTCACGTACCCTGTACTCGGCCATTTTCAGTGAACTACCAAAGCCTTCACCGAGTTTGTCCGCCCCAGAGTATATTCCGACGACGAATATCGGTGAGTTAGAGTATCGGCCGGTCTCTTTCAAAAGTCTGATTTGAACGCGCGTGAGGAAGGGTGCATGAGTGAAGGGACTGTTTTACCTTGACTTTGGGCGTTCTCTGCCGAATTTTGCGACTGTCTCCATGAGAGCACGTTTTGGGTCTCGGAATTTTAACATGGCCCGTAAGTCGGTGCGGCGGGTCAGGAAATGAGAGTGAACGAATTTGCGAGCCGTCGAGAGCGACCTCTCTTGGTACACTAGCGCGGTTAGTGCGCGAGGGACTGACGCGAGCGCATCGGAATGCAGGAGTGGGGGTGACGTAGGTGTGGATGGCTGGGCAAGAGTCAGTAACACCAAATGGGATGCAGCCGGCGAACGAACCTGTCTGTGCCAGCGCAAGAGAGGGGTCGCACCCATTTCTTGTGCGACGCTGGCGCAAGTCAAGGGACCCACGTGAGCGCTGACAGCAGCTTTGAGAACACGAGTCGGGAGGTGAGGGAACGAGGCATGGAGGTACTCCGAGGCAAAGAGGCCCATGAGAGAGTTACCGAGTGCAGCGAGGTCTGCATTCGTCGGAGGAGCCGGACTGGAGGGGTAATATTTGGCGTGGAGGTTCACGAAGGACTTGTGCGTGCAGGCGCGTCGGATCGTGTCGGGAGAGGGTATTATCGAACCCAGGCCGGCGCGGTGTGCGAACGCGGTGAGGGCGGAAGGGGGCGGTGGTTGTAGTGCAGCCCAGGACTGCGAGTCGAAGACGACCTTTCCGGCCTGCCTGACGGTGGCCTCGCGTGGAGGAAACTGGCTCAGATGGGCGGCGGAGACGGCGAGCTTGGACGCGGACGAGTAGAGCCGCTTTGAAACATGACCCATTGGCGGACGAGGAGGACTTGGAGAAAATTGGGCCGGTCGAGGACAAGTCGGCAATGTCCGAACTCGCTAGTGGAGACGGCGACGGCCACTGAAACTTGAACACGCAACACCACCATGGCGGTCCTTTCGCTTCCCTTGACGTTCACCAATTCCTTCTGGACGCAGGACTACCGCAAGGGCCTCGAGGTTCTGTACGGCAAGCTCGAACAGGTATGCTTTCGCATACGCCTGCGCGCATCTTATCCACTCTCCCCAGGGGGTTGCCGAGGACGACGAGATTGTCACATTCATCCGTGTAAGTTCGCCCTCTTCCTCCCGTGATTCCCTTTCACTCGTAGTATAGGCACGTGCGAGCGCAGAGGCACAGCTCGCCACATCTTTGCTCAACGCGTCCGCGATCAGTACTCAAGGTATGCGCTTACGCCTTTGGCGAGTTTGATCCGTACGACTGTCTGCGAAAGCCGGTTTCAGCAGAGATGATGGGGCCTCACTCCGCACGACCTTTCGTGGACTTCAGGCAGAGTCTGTTGCCCAAGGTCAAATCCACAGAGACATCGCCAACGAACTACAGACGCTGGTTGTTGAGCCGTTCAATGCCTGGGCTCAGGGTCACAAGGTGCTCATGTTCATGGTGGCACTGTCGTCCATTAATTCTCGATAAACAGGAACGGCTCTCCGCGAGCAAAGCGACCGCTTTAAACAACTGGCTGCGCTACTATGAGGATGCACAAAAAGAGGTCCGTCTATATCCTCTAAACCATTATTCGCATGGCCACAACGGTCTACGACCAGGTCATCAAGCTAAAGAGCGCGTACCTGGCGAAAACACGTCGAGCAGATGAAGCCGAGGATGAGTATGGGTAACCCTTGTCCATCCTACATGTACTGACCCGCTAACAGTGCTAAATTCGCACCTAATAACGATTTAGGCGACCACTATACGACCTCGCCACGACTTGCGCCACGCGACGCTCGTATACCACAGCGCTCTGCTACCGTTTCCGAGCGTATTGCGCAACGATTCAAGGAAATCCAGCGCAGAGCTGTAGTTCCTGCAACGTCGGTCGCCACATCCGATGCAGCTGATGAAGCTACCGAGGAAAAGGAGGAAGAACTACCGAAAGTCGACAAGGGCAAGGGTAAAGCCGTTGAAGCACCTTCCCCGGTCCTTGCGGCGTCCCCTCCTCCCATGTCACCACCCTTGCCCCCGTCGAAAGCGGAGAGTGTCTCGTCTACTGCACCGCCTCCTCCGATTCTTTTGGCTGGCTTGTCTTTATCACCCTCAGACATATCTGTCCTGCTCACGCGCGCTGCTGCTGAATTACCTCTCAGATCAATTCGCTTCCCGCTCATTGGAGAATACCCCGACTGTTTTTCTGGTTCAGAGTTTGTTGAATGGCTGAATAAGAATGTACCTGGATTTGGTGGCAATCTCGACCTCTCGGAGGAAGCTGCAAGGGACCTTACAGAACGAGATGGTCTCCTCCGCAGAATTGGCGAGTTTGGAAACCAATTCGAACATGCCGATGATGCATTTTATCAATTCCGACCCAAAGTTAGCTGTCAAATTTACGTTCTCGTGACTTTCCTTACTCATCACATCAGGCGTTCGACATTGAAGGCAAATCGGCTGAGGTCTCAGCTATGCCAGGGAAGAGGAACCAGATCACCGATAATCTGTTAAAACGCTCTGGCGACCTGGTTAATGTCGTAACGAAGGCTCTTAACGCTAATTCTCAGAATGAGCCAATACACGTTAGGCTCCGTAGCGAAGCTGACGAGGCTGACAAGTTGTATCGTGTCTCTGTGAGGAAGCTCGATAGGCAACGACTCGGGCTGGAGGAGCGAATTGAGGAGATGCTCAAGACTCTTCAAAGATGGGAGTTGGAGCGCCTTGCTGCAGTCAAGACTGGTGAGAGTCTCGTTCGCTTTCTCACGGGGGTCCATGTTAATTGTGTGATCCCTTACAGTCCTGCTCCAATATCAGGGAACCCTAGCCAACATACCAAAGGCCTTTGAGCGCACCTTAGACACATCGGCGACGCTCATCGCATCATATCAGCCGGACTCGGACTTGACTGCGCTCATGGAGCGTTATCGTACGGGTCCTTTCCGTCCTGTACCTCAGCTTTACGAGTCTGTTGCCCACGACGAGTCTGACGTTGTATTTGGCATTGATCTTCGCAAATGGGCAGAAGGTGGATGGAGTGCACTCACTTCCGGCGAAGAAAAGAAGGATACAGTTCCTCCTGTTCTCACCGCACTGCTGGATAGTCTGACAGAATCTTACACGAAACTGCAAAGCGATACCGGTGAGCTATCGAGGCAAAGATGTCAATGCTGTCTAATGTATCACTTCTAGAGAAACGCAAAGCTTGGATCTACGATGTTCCCCTCCCAGCACTTCACCACCTCAGGGAGGCTCTTAACGCAGTCCCACCTGGACAGCCATTTGCCCCTGAAATGCTTGCCAAGTACGACACACCGGTGCTTGCCGGGTGTGTGAAATTGTGGGCTCTGGAACTTGATCCTCCGCTAGCCTTGTGGGAGGGTTGGGACGAGATCAGGAAGCTATATCCAATGGTGGGCTCAGCAGCCAAGGTGGATGGGGAACCTCCAGAGGAACTACGCTTGCAAGACCTGCAAGGAACCCTCCAACGGCTCCCTAAAGTTCATCTTTATGTTTTAGATGCCCTCGTGGTGCATCTTCGTACGTTGATAGTATCCACCGATACCGAAGAACCTGTCGATATCTACATGGCAAAACTAGCATTGTCGATTGGTCGCAGTAAGCCTTTTTCTTACGAAACTAGATTGACTTGTCACTAAGCTACTACTCAGCAATCATTCGGCCTAAAGCTGAGACCGAGTTGTCCATCCAAGATCGTCACCCTACGCGTAAGCGACTCGTTCAATCATTCCTGTTTGTTACTAAACTGCCCATTAGTATTGTTCCTTGATCTACTGAAGAACTATGAAAACATTTTGCCCCCAACAATCGCCAAGAAGCAGCGTGAATCAGAACGGCGCGCACCAGTTAGGAAACGCACTGCACCAGTCGATATGCGGATGAGTCGTGCAAGGATCTCAGTAGGCGCTCCAACTAGAGAGATCCTCGCTGCTCAGCAAGCTGCCCAAAAGCTTGTTTCCCAGAGTGACGTAGTTGCATCATCCTCACCGCCTGTAACGAAGACCGAAGATCCTGTTATCATTGCTGCTGAACCAGAATCGATCCAGGCTCCCACCCCAGCAGGTCGTGCTTCAGAACCTACAACTCCAGAGGACGATAATGTCCCTCCCCGTCCTGTTTTTAAGGAGCCCCCTTCCGAGACGGACGACATGCCATCTCGTCCTACTTTCCGGGAACCGCCTCCAGAAGATGACAATGGAGCACCATCTCGGCCCACGTTTGTCTCACCACCTTCATCTCCTCCAGCGGTGGAAGAAAAACACGCGCCATCTCCCGCAGTTACGGTAACCCCTACCCCGCCCCAGAATCCCATCAAATCCTTCCGGCGTAATTCCGCCTTCCGTTCTGGAAGTGCATCCCCGATTCAAGCACGGAGCCCATCACCGTCTGTTGCCGTCTCCGGTGAATCCGCCGAGGATCAGCCGCTGACGAGTGCCAAGTCTGGATTATCGAGGCATACTTCGGGGCAGGGTGCGGTTCGTGGACCTCGTTTATCGAGAGCTCCGAGAACTCAACCGGGTAACGTGAGCGGGATGATTGCTAATTTTAATAACCGTTCAACTGCTGCGTCACCGCCGCCGTCAACGGGTTACAAGAGGCTGTCTGGAGGAACTCCTCGTCTTACCGGAAATTTGGGGCCGGGTGGACGTGTAGGTGGACTATCCCGAAGAACTATGGCGAGTGATGCTGAAGATGAGGTAGTAGACAAATGAACGATCTGACGGTTTCTGTGATAGTTGTTACTTGTCTCAAATCTGATTATGCATACTGTACACTGAATGTCCCAGTCTGACCACATGAGCAAAAAATCGTACTTTGCGGACAGCGTACCGTGTGGTTACAAAAGCAGTATTGTAAATTAGGAGCCAGCTAAGATGATACAAAGCAAAGACACAGGAAACAGAGGGTATCCAAATCTAGACTTCTTGCGAGGCACCATCCTTCCTGCCCTTGTTGGATTTTGATGGAAGTAGTTCAGGGTTGATAAATGGCACAACACCGCCTTGACTGATGATGACATCTCCCAGGAGCTTGTTCAACCTGAAGCATTGATCAGTAAGCACGGCTACCTCACCTAGAGAGAAGCCCTTACTCCTCATCATTTCGTATGGCAAGTTGAAGATGGCGAGGAACAATACGTTGTTTCTAAGCGAATGATTACTCGAATCATGCAGACAACATTCAACAATAAACTTACCTTATTATCACGAGCAGCATTCCCTGCTAACTCGAGAATCTCGGCGGCCAAGTATTCGAGTACAGCAGCAAGATATACTTGGCAATCATGAAAATGTTATTCACTAAAGTTATACCGTCGAACGTACCAGGAGCTCCTGCTCCAACACGTTGGGCATAATTACCCTTCTTCAGAAGTCTGTGGATACGACCAACAGGAAATTGCAGGCCGGCTTTTGATGAGCGGGACTGGGACTTTGCGTCGCCACTAGTCTTGCCAGAAGAGGACTTTCCACTGCGCTTTCCATGAGGACCTGCAAGTCTTGTCCAGGACTAGGGTAAACTTACGCTTTTCCTTTTCCAGACTATTTCCACTCATTTCAACGATAGCATGCCAGATAAAGCACGACTGTACTTACCATTGTTCAATAGTGCGTGATGGTCGGTATGGGTGAGAGCAGAGGAAAGAAGGGTAACCCTGCGCACCATGACGCGACTTGGTATTTATCTCAAGTCTTTAGGGCGGAGTCCCAAAAAAGTAATCAACGCGTTTTGCACGTGACTGACGCGCCTTCTTTCCTGGAAAGGCAACCGGCCATGTGACGCGGAAGCTTGGTTCGAGGAGCAAGTCGTAGTCCTGTTCAACTCGCCGCTTTTCCCCGCCTTCCAAGCGTCCGGCCTTGCGGTCTGCACGAGGAACTTTTCTTCCAAACCTTCGCGCGTTCAGCCTCATCTTCATCCAACTCGACTTTTGTTTCCTCCTTGTTCCGTCGTCCCTCTAGAACTAGGCGGCAGTCCATCTGCCCATTCATGTCTTCCCCTGCAGGGCCCCCCGCGGGAGTATTGCCCACTCCGCCACATACACCACCATTAGTTCCGACCCATGACCAGGTTCGTGATTTACCATTAGTATGGCTTGAATCTGTCAAGGTCGTACTTACCGGACTGCATCCGTTTAGGTAGTCGTTCTATACGTTGTATGTCCCACAAGCGAGCACAAATTAAACTTAGATGACGTTTGTTCACCGTTTCAGACAGTCGTATATGCTGTGGTCATCTTCGGGATGTGGAATATCCCTGGTGCTCGTACCCTGATAAATCCACTCAAGTTATTCACCATCGGCTGGCACGAGCTGTGCCATATAATTGCAGTGGGTCGATAGCTGTAATAGCTATTGCAATCCATGCTCATCTTGCACCGGATCCGGATCTATCCATTAGGCAATCTTGACTGGCGGAACGATACTGTCCGTCACCATCGACCCATACCTAGGCGGAGCAACGCTAATAGAAGGTGGTAAACCAATGATAATACTACCCGCAGGATACCTGGGTTCTACCATCTTCGGTGGTGTATTCATGCTTGGTGGCTTTGATACCCTAGTTGCCAAAATACTGAGCTTCGTGCTCGGCCTTGGATTGATCACCCCACTTGTCCTTGTCCGCGATAAGTTGTAAGTGAGCGATGTCTTTCTTACTATTTGGCTAGCTTACGCACCGAAGGACTATACTGCTGACATTTCTCTACGAGGGTCTTCTAGTTGGTTTCTGGTTTATTGGTCACGCGTAGGTGACCAACAGGTTCGCTCCTTGCTTGCTCATCTGTTTATAGCCAAGCACTGAGGTGGTACTGCCTATTTGTTGGCGTCATGAAGTTAGCATTCCTTCTTCTTGCATGTTCGTTGTTCTCAAATGTGCTTGCAGTGTCTTCTTTGTTGTTTGTAAGTGGTGTTTGTGTGATTCGGCGTTGTTTAAAACCTTTTCGCAGGGGATATTGCAGATGATAAGTTCTTCCGTAAGGTGAATGACTCCGATTGCACACAATTCAACATCATGTTTCCCCGCATTTCTGCACATTGTGAGCGTATTGATCTGTGCGCGGCTAATCTCTAACTGGATACGGTAGTTTGGGCGTGCGTCTGGTTGATTTTTGAGGTTGGAGTGTGTATATCATTCCTGTTTATCGGGCTGGCTTCGTTCAAGGTGAGCTAGAGTTGGCGCCAGTGAAATGTGCGCATCTTGATTGTTGTATAGCTTACTACTGCACAAATGAATACGCAAGCTGGTAAGAAGAAAAGATTATAGTATACTGCGACTTATGCTTGCTTCAGCTGATTTCCTTCCTACATGATACGTTACCCTGATGGCGAAACACGACAGAAAGTAGTACGCACCTCTTCTGCACAGCACCTCGCACGACTACACCATCAAGGATCATAGCTTCAGATGTATCCCCACTGCTCATTCACATATCTATATCACTTGCATTCTCACTTGCTGTCGCCGAAGGACTGCCATGTAAATTAACTTAACTACCTATTGACCGCGGAGGGACACAAAGGCTAGTCCGACATTAAAGACATTAGACACTAAACCTACGAGCGATCAATCCTTAGGTCTGGAATCTGATTGTGATTCCAATGCGAAGCGAGAATAACAAATACAATAAGTGAGGATTTGGAGTTTCGGATTGTAGTGTAGATAACAATTGAACGACACGCCAAATGAGCGATACGAACATGTGAAATAAGACGAGAAAATGTTAGTAATACGACGACATCATTTACGAGCTGCTCGCCGTATGAGACCAGCAACGACAAGCGTGCCTAGAGCAGCTATGCCTCCTGCAAGTACCATTCCAACGTATCCCTCTGAGAACAGATGAACGGGGAGAAATCACATCCCTTGGACGTACTCACCTTTCGTGACAGCCTTATCGATGAGAGATGCTAGGCTTTGAGCTTGGAGGTTGGTCGGTTCTTTCTCCAGCAAGATATCTGCGGTCAAAAGTGATAATTTTACTCAGGCGCATGGCTGGGGATACTGACCATTAAAGCTCTTCGCGTCGGCGTAATCACCCATCTTGTAATACCCGAGTGCGAGATAATACAAGCATTCTCTACGTCGTGTGGGCTCTGTCCGGTATATATCTGGGATGAATGATGCATTTGCGGCAAGAACCAGTGACAGTCGGATAGACATGCCTTGAAGTATCCGGACGCCCTCGACCTGGTGCTCACGAACCGGGCTTTTCACCAAGCCCCAAGCGTAGTTGAACTTTGTCTGGACAGTGACGTGGGATTGGGCAAGCTCTCTCTGATACTGTAGTCGCAGTACCTGGGCCAAACTTAGCCGAAAAATCGGCGAAAGGCTATTGAATGCACACACCTCAAGTTCGTCATAAGACAAGGAAACTTGTGCGTCGGCGGCGTAAGGCAGGTCAGTAGGCATGATCGAGCTGAACAAGGTGAGCCGAGCTGCGGTGACGCTCAAGCTAGTACGAGGTGCCCGGGGGGCTCGTCGCTGATGTCAGCACTTGCTAACTTCTTCTCACGCGGAGTTTTCGTCGCTTACCACGAACCACAAACAAGTTGAACGAGGGCAAGACAAAAAAAGCAGGTTAAAATGGCAGACTCAGGTGGTAAGTCAAACAGTTGTTCCATCCAGTGGTTTTTACAGGTAGCGTTAAAAGCCAATTCGTACTCCATCAGAGGCGATAGAGGTACTTGGCTTTCTCCTCGCGTTTGCTTGTTCTTCATTTTTTCAATGAGCTCACGGTGCATCATAGCATCTGTGCACCGTAATATTTTCTTTTTGTCAGCTAGCTTGTGGATGTCGCTCGCACAACCAGTCGCTGTCCTTAGCAGCAACATACGTTACTCACGCAAACTACTTTTTCCCTCTTTTGTTTAGACCGCATCGACAGGGGGTACCGCGAGGATCGCGAACGTCGGAGGCACGACGACGGACACCACAGGGACCGCGAATACAGGGACAGGGACAGGGATGGCCACAGAGACCGTGAGAGAGACCGGTATCGTCGCGACGAGAGACGTGGAACTCCCCGTGAGCATAGTGGACGCGCAAGAGACTTTGAAGAGCACAAACGTTCACATGACGAGGATCGGCGTCGTGATTATCGACGCGAGGATGAGCACAGTCACCGTCGGGGTCGCGGCGAAGATGGTTCACCTCATCGCCGTGGTGGTCGAGGACGGGGAAGAGATGGACTCGGCACTCCTGAAAGAAGATCTCCAACGCCGGAAGGTGCTGTTCCGCTATCTCAACGAAAACGAAAAGCCTCAGGATGGAACGTCCATGCTCCCGGATATGAACAATATTCGGCGATGCAAGCGAAGCAAACAGGTATATTATTTCAACTTCAGGAAATGAGTTCAACTTTAGATAATCTCGATGCGCAGGACTTTTCAATTTGCCAGGTGCTAACCGTACCCAGGTCCCTCCCATTCTGGGGATTGCAGGCCTTCCACCACCCATTCCTGTACAAACTTTCGGCATGGGAATCGGCAGTAACCCCAACTTATCCAGACAGTCTCGTCGACTATACATTGGCAGCATTACTTCGGACGTGAACGAACAGAACTTGGCTGAATTTTTCAATTCGAAAATGATCGAGATGAGCATAGGTACAGGCGGCCCTGGAAATCCTGTCCTCGCCGTCCAATGTAACTACGAGAAGAATTACGCATTTGTTGAAGTGAGTTCTATATTCTGGATGTGGATCACGTCGTATTCATGACATTACTAGTTCCGCAGCGCAGAAGATGCTACGGCAGCTATGGCGTTCGACGGTATTATCTTTATCAATGGACCTCTCAAAATTCGTCGACCCAAAGATTACGGTGGTGTTGATATGTCTGCGCCTAGCTTCCACGTTCCAGGTGTCGTTTCGACCAATGTGCCTGACTCTATCAACAAGATATTTGTTGGTGGACTACCGCCTTACTTGAATGAGGAACAAGTTCAGGAACTGTTGAAAAGCTTTGGAGAGCTTAAAGCCTTCAATTTGGTCCGGGAAAATGGTAATGGACCATCCAAAGTGAGCGCCATTTACCAGTATCTGTTGCGACACCTCATTGTTCCTCCAGGGATTTGCGTTCTTCGAATATGTCGATATCTCTGTTACTGATGTCGCTATTCAAAGCTTAAACGGCATGGAACTTGGCGATCGCTATCTAGTTGTCCAAAGGGCTTCCGTCGGTGCGAAACCTGGGATGCCGAATTTACCCTATGATCAATTCCCAGAAATTCCTCGACCGATCATGCCGGCTGGCGAGAGCAACACTACGGATGCACGGATCCTCCTCATGTTGAACATGGTTACTCCGGATGACCTCGTCGATGACCAAGAATACGGTGATATCTACGAAGATGTTAAAGAAGAATGTTCTAGATATGGACCGGTCGAGGATCTTCGTATTCCTCGGCCCGTCAAGAAGGACAAGGCTAAATGGGCTTCTGGGGAACAATCCGCCAGCGATGTACAGCGTGCTGATGAGGCTGCTGGAGTAGGAAGGGTGTATGTGAAGTTCATTGACGCGTCGAGTGCGCAAATTGCTCTCAAGGCTCTGGCAGGACGATCCTTTGCTGGGCGTTCTATCATCGCTACTGTTCTTAACGAGGAGAGTCAGACTACTCCCCCTCTTAACATTATCTTCGCTCCACAGCCAGATGCGCCTCCCCCTCTTCCTGAATCGTAAGCTACATGTTCGCACACATTGTTACCTATGTAACCTTGATAATGACCACATCGCGTGCTTTGTATGTACTCGTACTCTTTGAATTGCTTCTTGCTAGGAAGTAAAGTTTACCCCATGACATTAAGTCATGATGTATGATGTATGGGACCAATGGACGGTCGACGTAACGACCTCAATACATGGTTACATACCACACCTAATTTCAAGTGAAACTTGCAGAGTGATCAGTTACCATCGGTAGCCCCCGAGTCATATCGGCGTTTGGCGCCCGCGTTGACGGTCCGCTCGTCTTTGGTCAATCTAAAGGACGGCACACGGGTTCATGGGAACTGTGAGTGACACGCTACGATAAGGTGCATACCCATGCTCGTTTGCAATCTTTGTAAGCTTGAAAGTACGCCATGCATTTGTCTCGGTTGTAACCGTTTTGGTCCATGCATGATAGAGATGCCTTTGAGGCGTCCTCGCACGGGCTATGGGGATGTGCTGAGTTATCTCGTGTTTGGAAAAGTTGTCAAAACGTACTCGGTATACTCGGTGTATGTCTTTCGAGCCTGGAGTTCATCCGATGAGGGTGATCGCCAGGCGGGCGAGGAATGTATACATACAGTGAATTTGGCGTAGTAGTCTTTCGGTTTCGCATTTTGTTGTGGGGACGGTAATGGAACCTCTGAAGACATGTCGAATTTCGGGTTGAGTGTAGTGAGAGTTGGTTGGCACAATTGCTAAAATCCTGTCCCACGCCAAACTGCTCCTAACAATCCCGCATGTACAGACTGCACTGAGTCGGGTTCCGCAGATGGGTACAAAAACTGATACGCTCTTGAACGATTGACCAATAGTGTTATTACATCCGCAGACTGAACAGTGTAAGCTATAGAAAAAATGTCCGTCTCGTCGTTTCCAACTCGGGCTGAGGGAAAGATATCAACATACACATGTAGAGTGCGATCCAAATTACAAACCTTCCACTGCCATATGAAATCATTGTCTTTTGCTGGACTTCGTGTGGATGGTGCATCTAATTTTGCTTCATTCACATCTCTGACACCCTCCTGCTGAGACCCTTCGGCAGGCTCCTCAGCTTCCGTAGAGTCGACCGAAATGTCCAAAGGCTGCGGAGCAGCTCCAAAGTCCTGGACGGCTGGCAGCCCCTTCTTCACCCATCTTAGCTTCAAAGTAAAGCGGGGTCCTATTTCTTGCAGAGCGACCCTTTCCGGAGATCGAAACGCGTACCTCAAGTTGGACATCAGATCAGTTCGTTGTGTGCTCCGATGTGACTTACCTGTGCCTCCGGAAAAACAAGAAATCGCGTTGATTGTGCAGCGTCACTACCTGGCGACCTTGGAACTCGGGGAGAGGTGGAAACAGTGTTTGAAACATTCGTCCGATGGCATGTCCGAGACTAGTGGAAAAATTGTTCAAGACAAGCTCAGGGTTATGTGGTGTTGCTCGTGCATGTCCCTCGAAAAAATCAACTTTTCTTCAAGGGCAAACCAAAAACAACATACATATATTTGCTTCGTGAGTTCTATCGACGTGAGCCTGAAATAGGCGACAGGTCCGTCAGGCAGGTAAACGAGGGTGATGGCATCTTTGAACTGTTTATCAGAGGTGTATGTGACACATTGATAAGATGATACGCACTTGGCTTCTTCATGTCTTCATTTACGACGAGTAAGTGTTTATAGCCTCGCCCAGCTGCCCAGCCAGCTATGCGCCCTATCTCGAATCCCTTTCCTCTCTTCCTACGGACATACTCCGCACCAGGAAACACGCCAACCAGCTCATCGCAAAAGTCGTACGTTGCTTTCGAGGCTTTTGGAGAAGTTGTAATAAGAACTTTGGGCGGCACAGTCGGATCATCCTCAAAGTTAAAATAGCGAGAAAAGGAGTCCAATGCGATATCGGTGTTCAATTCATGAACATGTATGGATGAGGCTTCGTCATATCTCTTCGATGACGGTAATGTCGCGGGATCATTTTCGCGAGTATTGTCGAGCGTGCGAGGGACATTCTCCGCTATTCTTTTCTGTCGCACGATTGGACCGGTTTATCGAGTCGAGTGGGATCACACGAACCTTCTTGGCAGCCGGATCACAGGCCTCTTCCTTGGCTCGAGAGAGGCGCTTTTCAAGCCTTTGCCGGTTTTTGGCTCTCTTCTGCTTAGCGGCGACTTCTTGTCTCTTGATCTTGTTCTTAATGAGGGAAGGCTGTATCCGCGGTGCCATGTCGTTGATACGGAAAAGAGACAGACATGTCATGCTCTAGATGGTCACGTGACTATTGCACTTGACGTTGTGCTGCCACCGTAGCTTCGTTCAGTACGTTCGTTGTCGCAGGATGTTTGCACTCCGCCCTGCGACCCTCTTGTTGTCGTTGTTACACTTTTTGACGATTGTAAACGCCCTTCATTTCTATCTGGATGCCAACGAGAAGCGGTGTTTTATTGAGGAGCTTCCCTCCGACACTGTCGTCGAGGGTATGCATTCATGAAACCATACGAAGGCAGCAGCTGACTGCTATCTTCTAGGACATTACAGGGCACTGGAATGGCAGGAAAAAACACAAAGCTACGTGCTAGAACCAGACCTTGGCATTGTTGTTGAGGTGGAGGTACGTGGCACGCGTGGATGTAAAGGGCAAGTACGCATTTGTTCACGCATCGCCTATAGGAAATGGAAACTGGGCACTCTGTCGTCCAAACGCGTGGACCACCCGACAGTCGCTTCACCTTTACCTCACACGAGTCTGGTGATCACCAAATATGCCTATCCACCAATTACACCTCGTGGTTTTCTAGCACACACATTAAGCTTTATCTGGACATCATCGTAGGAAACACCAAGCCAGATGCCGAGCGCGATCGTAGTCATGTCTCGGAACTGGCGAGCAAGGTTCGCGACTTGAATCAGAAGTTGGAGGACATCCGTCGCGAACAGCAGTATCAACGGGAGAGAGAGGCTGACTTCCGTGATTTGAGTGAGGCGACCAACTCGAAGGCAGTGTGGTACAGCTTAATGCAGATTGTGGTCCTAGTCCTCACGTGTACATGGCAACTGAAGCATCTCAAGGTAAGGACACCCAACTTGTCCTCAGCCCGAGCGAGCTGACAACGTGGTTACGTTACGTAGCGATTCTTCCAGGAGAGGACATAGTGCATAGTACGTTATACTGTAGAGCTTTGACATATTGGATTAGTGTGAGTATTTACAATCTGACGTCCTTGTTTGCGTGGGACGGACTGTGTGGAGTATCAGGCACCCGCCCTGGCTGGCGCATGGCACCGAAAGGACTTTTCCCTGGTGAGGTGCTTTTGCACCGTCCCGTTCCTAGAGACGATGTCAGAAGCTTGACACCCATTTTGCTTGTGGGGAAACAGGGCATAAGTTTCACTGCCATCAAAAAATTACCCGTCACTTTCTGAGTCAATAAAAGGCCGGTTCTGTTTAGAGAGCCGGATCATCGATTCATCGCCCCCATGTCCCAACGATCCACGGACAGCAAGCGAGACTTCGTCGACGATGGTACATCCTTCGCTCAATCCTCCCCGGCCGGAGACGGCCAGCCGCGGGACATTATTAGGCCCCCGATCGACTATTCTTCGCTGAGTGCTTTGACGTACAGTGTTTGGGCCCGCTGGAAGAGTCTCTGGACGAAGAGATTCATCTTCTCGTTTATTGCCGGTCAGGTGGTGTCGCTCTGCATTACGGTGACCAATGTCACCACCACCGAACTGGTAAGCAGGAACTGGTCCTTACCCACGACCCAGACATGGTTTTTGTGAGCATCTGCTTTTTGCCTATGCCCACCCCATTCGGACTTTGGTCTCAGATATTTCTCACTATTCGCGGTCTATACCCCTTATACCATATACAAATGTGCGAGGACCTGAATCTGCCAGTCGAAAGCCTTACAGACTTGTTTGACAGATGGTTTACGAGGGTGGGGACGGCTGATTTTCCGCGACGGGTGGAAATGTATGTGCACCGATTCACCTTCCTTCTTAGTCTGAGAACCCCTGCAGATTTTTTTCTTGCATGCTGTGATGTGGAGGGAAACTTCCTTGTCGTCAAGGTATGACGAGTGCAAACAATTACCATGCATTTCGTATTTACACGCTGACTAGGCATACAATTATACCGACTTGTTGTCATGTATGCTGCTGGACGCGTATGACTCTCTGCTATCTATCTCGCATGGGTTGACCCTTTTCCAGTTGGGCGATACCCGTGTGTTTGTTCTTCTGTTGGGTGTACATGCGCACTAAGTATCACTGGACACAAGTACTGGTCAGTAACATGAGTTTTTATACACGCGTACTACGCTGACGACCATCTGCAGGGTATCCTAGTGTGCATTGGTGGGCTCGGGATGCTCGTCGCATCTGATATGCTTACGGATAAAGACTACCCTGCCTTGAGCAAGGGCAAGGGCGATGCCTTTATGATCGTCGGCGCAACTTTGTACGGTTTCAGTGAGTTCTGTTGTCCTTGTCTGGAAACGTGTCATTGGATGTCGCCCCTCCACAGCCAACGCAACCGAGGAGTATTTGGTCAGAAGGAGACCCTTGTACGAGGTGGAGTTGATACTTACGCGCAGTGTCCAATTAAGCTTAACTCTCCAATCATAGGTTGTCGGACAATTGGGCATGTGGGGAACATTGATCAACGGGATCCAAGCTAGTGGACTTGAACATCACGATATGACACGAGCTTCGTGGAACGGGGCGACTAGTAAGTTGGGAAATGTTGCAAATGTCGCACAACGTTGCTTATACCCTGGCTTAGTTGGCTTTTTGCTTGCATATACCGCCGGTAAGCATTCTGCTCGTCGTTGATGGCCCGTTGATCTCGTTCCTCTAGCGATGTTCCTTCTGTATACTACCGCCCCTCTGTTATACCGCTCTGCTTCGTCGCCATTTTACAACATCAGCCTCCTCACGAGTGATTTTTATGGTCTCTTGTTTGGTGCGTGGTATCACAACATTGTCGATGGTTTGTTACTGACCGTTGGGCCACAGGTTTGTTCCTATTCGTAAGTCTTTCACAGGCCGGACGTGCGATGATCACTCAGGGATGTTGCAGCACTACTCGCCGTTCTGGTTGTATTTCCCGGCGTTCGCTGTCGTTGTGCTCGGTTTGATCATCTATTTCTGGCACGCCACGCGTGAGTTGATTGGATCTGCACATCTGAAAAGTACTCATCGTTTATAATTTTCAGCGGAGGAGCAAGGCAAATTGGATCCACGCAAGCCAGATTACGTGCTCCCTAGGCAACCGGACCCAGAGGAAGGGGCAGTGGTTTAAGCTCAAGGGCCCCCGGACATCATGCATTTGCGATTTTATGATTAGTTGTGTGGGACGTGACATGGTTAGTAAATGTACATAGATAAGAAGTCCATATAGCACGGGGAGTAATAAATAACTAGAGAGATAAGATCCAATTATTAAGCGTGCGGGGTGAGTGATTACGGATGAAGCGGGTCGTGTAGCTGTTTAGACATCCGGCTGGACGGCTTTTTTTTCCGCTTCGAGACGCTCACGTTCAGCTCGTAGTTCGGTGAGTTTCTGCGTTATGAACTATTTAATATCGCGAAGTGGGGGCAGTGAGATGGGCACGCACCGCCTTTAGGGACTGGGCACCAGCGACGATGGAATCGAGTGTAGACTCGGAGAGATCAACAACCTGAAGGAACAGCTTAATACAAAGCAGATGCAAGTTTAGTGCCGCGCACCGTTTCTCCAGCGCGTTTCTGGAGATGTCTCAGCCGTTCCCTGTCTTGTTCCCAGTCGTCTCGTTGGTGCCATGCGGTCGGAGTCCGGTCCGGACCCCAAGACGACTTCCAGGAAGCGGGATCCTGGACGGGAGCGTCGCTCGAGGAATCTTGAACGCGGCGAGGGCGCATCACACAGGAAAAGTACTGGGCACGATGGTCGCGCATGATGGAGGAACAATGCCACCAGCTAGCAACACCGGCGCCGACGAGGAACCAAAGGATGCGGGAGGGACCGCGGTGGAGAAAGACGTGCTGGTAGGGATGCATGCTGACGATGAGAGGAGTCCATGGCCGGCCGTGATTTTATAGCAGAGCCCGGGCGAGGGACGACGCCAGCGTTCGGCGATGTGTTCGGCAGGGTGCCGACGATACTTGCAATCTGGTGCCGTCGGAGTTTGCGGAGGTGGAAATAGGGACATGGCTCAATCGAGGTGATTGGAGTGACAACGTGTCACGGGTGTTGTGACTTGTTGTCACGCCACCTGGGGACTTGATCCTCGTTGCTCAGCGGTCGTTCTCCTCCTCGTCCTCGCGCGCAGTGTCTCGCATGAGACTTGCATTGGGCTGGCACCGGCTTACATTCGTTCTCCAGTCGGACTAGCACTACCATGGCCTTTGACCCAGAGGCTGCAGCCCGTCTCCGCAACGACCACCTCAACCTCACAAATCCTCCTGGTCCGATTTCTGCGCCTCCAACAAGTCCTTCCCGTCTCCCAGATCGTCCGCATTTCCCGACGAGAGCCTCCACCCTCGGCTCCACTCACGACCTCTCCCGGAGTAACCTCTCCGCTAGGCAGGATACAGTCCCTCATGCTCGCAGCGAGGACCTCAACCACAGCCCCCCCACAAGGCATGATCCCAACTCTCTGTCGGTCCCTCTTCCCGCTCCGTCCCCTGCATTCCTCTCCGGCAGTCGTCCCGTCACACCGAACAGCCCTTCCCATCACTCCAACCGGACTCCCACTTCCGACTGGCCCCCTGATAGGGTTCGCCGCAATAGCGCTACCTCGGACGCTTCTGCCCATTCAAACTCTTCTGGGTCCACCTCACCAAATAAGGGTGGTCCCCTCACCTCAACGTCCTCCGCTACCTCCAACTTGTCTTCATCGTGAGTCCGCTTACATCATATCATCAATCGCGTTAAACACCACGGCCTTTAGACCATGCTCAGCGTGCGGGCTTGCCATGCAGGGCGCATTCGTTCGTGCCCTTGGTACCGTTTTCCATCTCAACTGTTTCAAGTGTCTCGTACGTGTGCTTTTCATACACTGCCTGCCAATATTCAATCGTCGCGCAGGATTGTGGCGATGTCGTCGCGGCCAAGTTCTTCCCCATAGATGGCCCAGATGGAAAGCAGCAACCTCTTTGCGAAAGGGACTATTTTCGTCGCCTCAACCTCATTTGCGCAAAGTGTGGTCTTGCTTTGCGTGGAAGCTACATCACCGCGTGCAGTCAGCCACTTTCTCTTGTTGAATCTTTTGTCCTTCTGCTCACACGAGTCCCAGATAAAAAGTACCACGTGGAACACTTTACTTGCTCTTTATGTCCGACTCTCTTCGGGCCACAGGATTCTTACTACGAGCACGATGGAGATGTGTACTGCCATTTTCATTACTCGACGCGTTTCGCCACGAAATGCGCGGGCTGCAGTAGTGCGATCTTGAAGCAGTTCGTTGAGATCAACCGTAACATGAGGGATGAATGCTGGCATCCAGAGTGCTATATGATCAACAAGGTACGTAGCATGAAGTTCCGCTCAACCGGTCCCTGATTAAACTGTCTAGTTCTGGAATGTTAAAGTAGTCTCGCGGAGGTCAAGCGGTTCTATAAGTGATGGATCGGAGCTGGAGCCTTCATATGTTGAGGAGGAGAAGCGCGAGACACCAGTTTCACTCAAAGAAAAACAGGTGAGGATGGAGCAATTGGTCTACCGGATTTGGACGTGAGTGATCTCGACATTCTATCCCTTGGAAGTATTTGATGTCGCTTTCTTAGCGTCCTTTCGGCTTTTGAGGAATCCAGTGCCGCGTGCATATCGGATATGCTGCGGCAGGTCAGTAATGGCCAATATCTTGATGCCATCAGGATGGCAGAGAAATTTATTCTACATGTAGAAGTCCTTTTCGGTACTATCGACGATCTGGAGTACCATTGCGCAAGGCTTAATCTTAAGGGTATCCTTCAATCATATGTCTGCACTCATGTTCTTACGTCACTTGTAGGGATGTCTCATGTCCGCGAGGCCCGCATGCTCTGTCGAAAAACCGTCGATCTCTTCACGCTATTGTCCCGTACGCAAGAAACGGGATCACGACGCATAGGGATGACACAAGAGCTATTGGCGCTTGTCACAGGAATAGCTCATTACCTCAAGATCCTTATTCGCATTGCATTGACGGGTGCGTTGAAATTGGAGAGGGAACAGAGCGTCAGGGAAGCGATGCCCTCATTCTTGGACAAGCTACACCTTCTTGCGGTCCAGAGTGGGGATCCAGCTGCACGTCGGATCATCAAAAGCGGTAGTGGTGAGGTGGTAGGACAGGCTAATGGTGCTAATCTAGGTACTCAAGGAGTCACGTACGGGTTTAGGAGTCTCGCCCCTGAACTAGCCGGGGAGTCACCATTCTCGGCCACCTCACCTTCAAGACTCTCCGTAAACAATCCACCGTCAGATCGATGCGTCAAGTGCACTCAGGCGGTCGAGGAAGATTGTGTCCGGTTAGGGACATATCAGCGGTGGCATTCTCATTGCTTGCAATGCAGCAGCTGTGGCAAACCCGCCGCAGTTCCACTGCCCAAGGATACTACACCCTTGAAAGCTACGGACGACAAAGAAAAAGAAAAGGATAAAGCTGACAAAGATCCATCGAAGCCACTGGCTGTACGCAGACCCCCTGCCAACGTCAGCATATTTGTGTATGATGTTGAGTCCATCGGGGAGATACCATCATTTGGCGACGTACCCTCCCTCATTTTTTGTATCGACCACGCCCATACCAATTGCCGCGGCGGGTTCCAAGCGGTGTCTCGTCTGGAGCAATACGCGTTCTTGCTTAACATTGCCCTTCGTCGTCTGTACCTTGTCCTCAAACAACAGGGTGTTGTTTCTCTCTCTCCAGGTATGTCCGACTAGCATCTCTTCTGACAGATCACCCTCGTTAAACTGCTACGAATTAGCTAGCTCAAGTGCTCCTAACCCCAGAAGTGTAGATCAAGACCCGTATCGCAATTCTGGTGACATTATGCGGATGAAATCAGTTCATCTGGATCGTAAACTATCGGCGACGGCACGATTACCACGAAGATCGACTATTGTAGAGAGTCCTGCTGGCAGGACAGTCCATCCTTCAGAGTCTGTTAACCGTTCGCAGCAAGAGATCAAGTCACCGCAACCTCAGCGAGGACCTCCTCCTGGTAACCTTGTACCAGGCCGGCAACCTTCTCAGCCTGGATTAAGCTCATCACTTCCACCATCCCGTACACAACTGCGGTCCCCAGGTACTCTAGACATCAACTTTCAAGGACAGTCTGGACGGCCCCCACTAATTCGCAATAACACAGAAGTGAAAATTGTGGATGACTCCGCTCCAAATTCTCCTGCCGGTGGGCCTGAGGATGCGCCACTTCATGTCCCGGATGATGGTATCACTCTGGCTGACATTCCCCAGCTAATGGAGGTGGCCCAAGCACGTGAGCAGCAACGCTCATTGCCGCGTCAAAGCACAATACCCCATATTGCTGAACTGAGTACTCTTGAGCTTGCGATCGTCAAGCATTGTGCCCTGCTCGCCTTGCAACGGTGTCCCCTCAAGGACCAGATCGACCTGGACGAACTTCTGGAACTTGTAGAGACGAAAAAGGCTGGGTTTTGGAACAAGTTATTTAAAGCAGGCGATAAGAAAAACGTGAAGAAAAAGGGTCAGTGTGCTTACGTGGTGTTGAATGACCACTCATTGCGTGTTCAGGTGTTTTTGGTGTTCCGCTGGAACTATTGGTTGAGCGGGAGGGTTCGGATTCCCTACATGGAGCTACTCGTGCGACCTTGAGGGTGCCCAGCTTCATCGATGACGTCGTTTCTGCTATGCGACAGATGGGTATGTGATTTTGTCATGTCAGGAGCGGATGATTGATATTTCTCCTTATAGACATGTCTGTGGAAGGCATTTTTCGTCGCAATGGAAATATTCGACGTCTCAAGGATCTCACAGAGGCCATCGATCACGATCCGTCATCCGTTGATCTCACACAAGACAATCCAGTGCAGTTGGCCGCACTTCTCAAGAAGTTCCTACGCGAATTACCCGAACCTCTGATGACATTCAAGTTGCATCGCTTGCTAATTGCGTCGCAAGGTTTGTAGCCGTACAAATCTACGGTAACGCTACTTATCAAACATTCGTTCTAGCGCTTCCCACGGATTCGGAACGGCGGCGTTGTCTCCACATGGTTTCGCTTCTTCTTCCCAAGAGCCACCGTGATACGATGGAAGTGCTCTTTGTATTCCTGAAATGGGTCGCCTCATTCGCGCATATGGATGAGTCAACCGGAAGTAAGATGGACCTACTAAATCTTGCGACCGTTATCTGTCCCAGTATTCTCTACTCGAGGGGCCGGGATGCAGTCCGCGATGAGAGCTTTGGGGCAATCAAGGTGGTAACTTCACTGTTGGAAAATCAGGACGAGTTCTACACTGTCCCCGAAGAGTTTCTCTCCATACTGCACGACCAAGAATACTTCTCGAACACTCTGGAGCTTCCAAGCAAAGAGTTTCTAAAGAAATGTGATACGTACATGCGGCTGAAGGCAGGCGGAAGAACCCCCGCATCAGCCGTATTCCCTAATTCTCCGAATCCCGTTAACCCTCTGAGATCGAACCCTCCTCCCGAACGCCCCATGCTGAATTCGGCTCCGAGCGAGACTCAGCTGCGAAACGGTCGCCAGCAGTCACCTTACCCACACCCCGGCCTCCCGCATGCATCAATGTCATACCCATCACCCGCACAACCGACTCCATTCTCCCAAGGAACCGTGATGGTTCAACCACAACAACCCCGGCATCCGCAGTCGCAGGATATGGACTGGGTTGCACAGCGATCGGCAACGAACCCGACCCCTTCATCCGGTGCGCGACCCTCCTCGTATGTGCCTCCACGGGCCAGCGGAGAGCTGGCGCAAGCACTCCCGCCGAATGGCTACCAGGCAACGATGGTTCGGCAGCGTACATGACGTGTAAAACTTTTACACATGCCTCATTCCATTCATTACTATTATCTACTTCTCACCCAACTGACTCGTCACCCCCGTTCGTTTTTTTGCCTTTACCCGACCCTTTGCATTCTCCTTTGATCTCGCATTATCTGTAGTTTACCGTACGTTTTCACTTATCAGTACGACATGGACGACTATCTTCGCAGTATACTCATTATACCCGTGCATTCAGATGTACTCATTTTTGAATGAACTAAAACCAGCCCAGACGAGGGAACACAGCAATCATGCAAAGCCCATATGCATGTCGCATGCAATTTTGTTAATAGTAAATGCAGTACATAGAGTGCATACAAGACGCTATTTAAGAGGGATGAATCGGGACGAGTGTGTAGCACCGATCTAAGGGACATCTCCGTAAGGGCACATGGAACCACGATAAAGACTACGTACACCAGGGCGACCGTGCTTCACCGGCCGATATGAGCAAGAGAACTCAGCGAGATAGTGGCCTGTCATCTCAGGTTTGATTTCCACAGAGTTGAAAACCTACAACGACATGTCACGACGCGACACACAACGACCAAAGGAGTTGAATCAAACCTTGCCGTTGTAGATACCGACTACACTCCCGATCATTTCTGGGACGATGATCATATCGCGGAGATGGGTCTTGACGACTGCAGGCTTCTCGTTCGGGGGAGCTTCCTTCTTAGCTTTGCGCAACTTTTTGATGAGACCCATAGGGCGACGCTTGAGACCACGGTTGAACTTGCGACGGGCGCGTGCGTGAACGAGCTATGGAAGGTAATTATACTTGCCGAGGTGCGGGCTAACACCACCTACTTCGATGAACTAGGAAAGTAGACATTAAGTGGACGAGCTTCCGCACATCATCACACGCACCTCTTCGTTGCTCATATCAAGGAGCTTGTCAAGCTCGATACCGCGGTAGGAAAACGTACGGAACGTTCTCTTCTTCTTGAGCTCAGCGGCGAGGGCAGGGTCTGTAACGGCTGCATCCGCCTGAAGCGACGGTGAGCGAGACGTACAGCATTGGATCGAAAAGACACTCACCATGGTGTATCGTTGGCTTGCGGCGTCGAGGATAACGGTGAGCTCGGGTGTGGCAGCGGAGCACGAATTTGGAATTGTGGCTGAACCTTGATTATGTGGAACTGTACAGTACACTTGCTCTGCGGCAGTCGCAGGAAGAGAGAACACCATCATCGTCGGTTAGAATCCACAGGTCTTCCCTCGAGGATTAAAGGTGTGTTCTGTGGCTAGACGGTGCTCGCACGCATGGCTCATCCCCCTCCAGTGATTTGTGGCTGCCCGTAGCTTGACCATACGTTCGAAATCAATCATCAACCAAAGTGGGTATTTTTCGATATGTGAGGGATCTGTTCTACATATGCCGTAGATGCGTCATATCGCAGCATACCTCCTTCTCCAAATAGGCGGTAACGCCTCTCCTTCTGCTAGTGACATCAAGAAGGTCCTTGGCGTTGTCGGCATCGAGGCCGATGACGAGCGCCTGGAGAAGCTGATCTCTGAGCTCGAGGGCAAGGACGTTAACGCGGTACGGCTGAACGATTCGAGGGCCCAAAGTCCTGCTGACCACTGAGAATGCAGTTGATTGCTGAAGGATCTGCCAAGCTCTCGTCGGTGCGTGTATGCGTCTCGTGCTGTGTGATTGCCGTGACACGGGATGACAGGTTCCCTCTGGTGGCGGTGTCGCTGCTGCTGCTCCGGCGGCCAGCGGCGGAGGTGCTGCCCCTGCTGCTGCGGCAGAGGAGGAGGAGAAAAAGGAGGAGAAAGTAAGTGGCTATTTGTCCTTGCTGTCAACGGGCTGACAGGCGCGCATAGGAGGAGTCGGACGATGACATGGGCTTTGGTCTGTTTGACTAAATATAGTATCTCGAGATTAGTAATGTCTACCCTTGGCATCGCCGGCGGTGAATGGGAGCATAGCCCATCACCGTCGGTAAATGATTACGTGGGGAGTGGCGAAAAACGCCGAGTACATGCGCCGAAAAACGCCCTAGTGCAGACGAAACAGGCTCGGCTGTGATGCGGCGCTACGAAGCAGCCGCAAATTAAGTCCGTTTGGAGTCCGAAAATGAATAATTTTTTTCGTTCGCGATCCAGCCCCATCGGCATCAGAAGGAAAGCCGCCGGCCCGACGACAGGGGACGGCCGGGCGAGGCTGATCTGCGCAGAGACAAATCCGACCAAAGAGGAAATCAGCGGAGCGGCCGACTGCAGGCTGTGGGTGTACCCCCGACGTTCGTAGCGCGCTCGTCGCCAGAGACAGCGTCCGCGTACGTCCCGAGGCCGAGCTCGACGACGTCCCCGCCGCGACCGAGCTCCGTCTTTGTTGCTTCCCCTGTCGTTTTCGTTTAGTCTTGCTTCGCTAACGTGAAGCTGCTCGGCACTAGGTTTAGACCGTCGGCCCTTTCCATCATCCCTCCTTTTAATATCTGGCACTCCTTCCGCTTTCCTTCGTCCTCCTTCGCACCCGCATAAAACCGAGTGTTTCTGTCCCCCTCATGGACCCCTTCCTCCGTCCCAGGGACGCCCCTCCGTCCGTCACCTTTACCCCGCCAAACCTTCCCGCCCCCCAGTTTCCCCCCGATGTCCCCCGCCACCCCCCTGATCCCCAACCCGACCCCGACAAGTCTGATCAAGGCATCCCGTTCATGAAGGGTCCAAAACGCAAACGGCTCGCAAAGGTGTGCTCTCACCTCTGCTTGTCTCCAGGCTCTTCGCTCACCTTGGAAAGGCATGTGATGCCTGTCACAAGAGTAAACGGCGTTGTGACGGAACAGGTACGTTACACCACGGCAACCGCGCTTGACTATTCTCATGCGCATCCAAGCACCCTGTAGCAACTGGTAAGTCGTAGTGGTACGTTGACACCACTCCGTAGCCCCCGACAATCCATCCCAGTTACTTTGCTTCCAAGAAATGCACGTACACGGATGCCTCTGGAAAACCTGTTCCCGCTCCCAGACCGTTCAGTTCAGACAGGCAAGACGCTTCTTCAGACGCCCGTAGCGGGCCCTGTCCACCATTCCCAGAGTCTGTAGCACGTAGCTCGCCATCCCTCAACACCATCCAACCCAACGATGTCGCCGCCTCTGCAACACCGTCGTCGGATGACGATCGAGCGTCTAATCCCCGTACGAAGCGTCTCAGACCAAATCTCGGCCAAATGGCAACACCTTCAGGGACTCCCCCACAGTCTTTGGCGCCGCCATTGATTCAACACGACAGAACCATCGAGCGCGACCAAGCTCTCACCCGAGAGCTTGTTCACCGTGCGTCCTTGTGGTACTGACTTTCGCGGAAACTGAACGCAGTCTTCAGTCTTCTTTGCGTTTCGACAACCCCAGCGTATGATCATCCACCAACCATCCTTTCTGGCAGCCCTAAGCCACGGCACTGTTCCCCAGCATCTCCTTCTCGCGGTGTGTGCAGTCGCAGCCCCGTTGTCCAGGCAGCCTAGGTTGAGGACATCGCCTTCGCGATACGCCGGAGAAACGTTTGCTCAAGAGGCGGTATCACTCATGTTCGACAAGAACCATCAATTGGTCTGCGAGCACAATTTAGCGACCGCACAAGCGCTTTTGTTACTTCAGTTGTATGACAGGATGGGGAAGTCCTTGTGGGTTGGCCAGCATCATCGTGAGTTTTCTCTCCAAACTATCAAGATCCATTGATTGATACTGTGAAGAGCTTGCATTGGAGATCGTGTCTAAAATCGGGATTTTCGATTCCGACAGTACTGTCCTTACGCCGCACCCATCACCCGAGTTAATCGATGCCTCCATAGAGCGCGAGTGCGCGCGTCGTGTGTTCTGGCTCATCTTCATCTCAGATTGCTTTGGGTGGATGTTGTATCGACGAACTCGTCTGGCAACGGAATCCCAGATGAATCTTCGCCTTCCCATGGACGAAACGAACTTCGAGGTGTCTCCACTGACCGCGGTACCAGGTAACGAGTGACCTTTTGTCGTTTCTCCATCTAAGATCAATGTCACCTAGAATTTATCACGAAACCAAGTCCTTCATATAGTTTGTGTTCGGAATGTGGACAGCTAATAAGGGTGTTATTATTGCACGAGGAAGCTGAGAAGTTCGTAGATGATTTGAACGGTAAGTCGCTCTGTCTTTGCACTATTGGATTGGACTGGAAATCCAGTGCAGATTCTGAAAATGGGCGGTATCCCATCGATCAGTTACAAGAACTAGAGGTGAAAGTCGGGGTACGTCCTCGAATCTGATATTAAACTGTTTGCTGGTTGACCTTTCCATCTATGCTAGGCATGGACAAACGCTCTTCCCGAACATATGCGTTTCACCGACGAGAGCCTGTTGGTTCATGCTACACAGTATGATACAGCGTCAAATATGGGAGCGTGGTGCTTCTTTGTCATGCACGTCATTCATTGCTCGTGCATGTTTGCGCTCAACTTGGTATGTATATTTGGAGATCTATTAAGAGGTTGGGGTCTGTTAACGCCTAGCCATCGATGGTTTTACTTGGTAGGGAAGGCAGCGATGTCGTGTGGAGATCCCTCTCGACTTGACGTGGGCACGCGAGAGGACACTCAAGATTATCCAAACTTTGGGCAAAAAAGCAAGATTGAGCATTTTTTGTGGGTTTCAATTCGTCTGCTGTTTCGTTGGTTACAACTCATACGCCGGCGTTATCAGTGGGAGTTGCAATTTGGGTATTTGATTTGTTCTGTACGGCCGCTGCTGAAGGCTTACTCGGGATATAGCCCCTCTTCAAATACGCTGATCAGCCGCCAGCCCAGGTGCTGTTAAACTGGTCTAGTGAATTTGAGGAGACCTGGGGCGTGCGCATCCAGGATTTGTCCCAACGTCAGATCAGTTTCAGACAACAATTGCGAACGCAATTTGTTCCAGTACCACTGACGACGGCTGGATCTGGATCCATATCACCGATATCCCGAGCAGGATCCGATGTAAGCCCTTTGCTGGTCGTCCAGCAACCGAACTACACTCTTCATGGCCGAATGCCCCACGATGGACCATTCCAATCTCTTTCCCCTTCTTCTCAGCCTGACGCTGGGATTCAGATGGGCCATGACACTCGCGAGAGAGAGATGAGGAACGCAGTAGACGATGCCGTCATTGATCCTGCACTTCAGGCTGGCTCCAATGTACGACTGCAAGTAACATCGCAGTTGCCTGTGCCGCCCTCGCTGTCATTACCATCCTTGAAAGCTAGCGGCCTCTTGGACTGGCAGCGTGCAGGCTCCACAGACGCAACCGTGGCGTCTTCCGGTATCCAGACCAGTGGCAATCGACAACCACCCACGCAGCATTTCGCACTACCCCACCAGCCTCAGCGAGACCCGGCGCGATCACTCACTGATCAATCGCCACCCGATGGCGCTCGCCCTCCCCCTCCCTCGGCTTCGTCTGGCATACCTGTAGGATTACCGTGGTTGGCGCAGGAGTCGTCGGTGTCAAGACCGAGCTAGGACAGTATTAGCTTGCAGTGTCGATCTTTTCGCCGCTGGCGTTGTCCATTCGCATTTATTCGCTTAGACATGAACCCATTCGAGCTAGATCGTTGCAAGTAAAGGATATTATAGGCATTGCTGTAAAGTCAAGTCCGGGGCATGTAATATGTTACAAGTGTGGTAATCGCGTTACTGTGCTTCGGGACCTTGAAGCTTCCTGAGATTGCGATGGAGCTCTGGATTGACGAGCACGACACGATCGAGGAGTTTCTTGATGACCGCATCCTTGTTGGCCTCGAAGGTGTCTGTGGCTGCCTGAAGCTTGGACTCTGTCTCCCTGTCCACCGCCGCCTGCGCGCTGGTCGTGTTGCCGGCATGCTGCGAGGGATATCAACGATGAGCGATCGGCGGGACGCGAGCGAGACAAACCGAGGACTCGAATGCCTTGAACTCTGATTCCTTGGCGCGTCTGTACTCGTCGATCTCTTTGGAGGCCTCGGAGCGCGCGTCCTTTAGTCTCTGGACGCGATCTACGCGAAAGATGAGCGGACGGGACGCGGACGGGGGATAAGCGCACATTGGCGGGCCTGCTGCACGATCTTTGCGGCCTCCTTCTCGGCCTCGAGGAGGGTCTGTATGCCTTGGGAGTGCTGGGCTGCCTGGGAGGGGTGAGGGGGCACCGGAGAGCGCCGTCGGGGGACATACCATGGGTGGAGGCAAGGGTAGATTCGAACTCCGACTGTAGAAAAGACGGGCAGGTTGTGAATCGACCGTTCAATGGCAGGGAATCCGATTGACCCGTTGCAAGCACTCTCGGCAGCGTTGGCGGTGCCAGCCGACTCGAAAGAACAGGCTGATTTGCTTGCGACCTTGCGTGAGTCGTTGGAGGCTCACCCCGCGCCGATTCCGATCCTCTGCACCACCCTCGTCAAGACCGTCGCCGGCGCGGGCGACTCCCTCCTCAAGAGATGGGTCCTCGACCTCCTCCACTTTGCCATCGCCCGCTCGCCCCTCTCCCAGGACGTCCGCACGCAGCGTGAGTCCCCGCCCTCTTTCTCGGCCTTCTTCCAACTCTCCCATAGTCGCCTCCCAGTCCGTCGAAACCCTCGCGAACCTCTTGCACGACCCGAACGTGCGCACCGTCAAGGTCGCCGTCCAGTGTCTCACCTCCGTCTACCCGCTCTTGTTCCGCTCGCTGTAAGCCGACCCTGCCTTTCCTCGCACGACCCTCACGCCTGCGCAGATGCACCAACCGCACGCACCGCCAGCAGTGGGACCTTCTCTGCCAGTCCAAAGCGCGCATCCTCGACTTTGTTGCGTCCTCCACCGCGAACAACGGCGTCAAGCTCTCCGCCGTCAAGTTCATGCAACGCGTCATCGTCCTGCAGACGCGCGGGGTCTCTGATCCGAGGGTAGCATTCATGTCGGGCCTCGCCTCGCGGTGAAGCTGACCGTCTTTGACAGCTCCAGAACAAGAGCGACCCGAGCATTGCAAACGTGCCCGCCGACCACCCGTTCATGTCTGGCGCAGCACTGGAAGCAGAGGGCATGAAGCTGTTGGAGAACATCATCACCATCTTGTACACCGGCCAGTAAGCCCACCGTCGAGACGTCCTTGCCGCCACAGACCGAACACCTTGACAGGAACGTCGACGTGCTGACCGCCATCCTGAACAGCTGGAGCAACCTGGTCAAACAGCGTCCTACCTTAGTGCAATTGATCGTGTCGTCTCTGGCGTCATGGTCGCCTGCCCAGCTCGCCGGACTGTCGGCTTCTGACGTAAAAAGCGTCGAAAAGAGCATCCGCATATTGTTGGTACACATTTCGAGGTCCGTCCTTTGATGCGCTCGCTGTCTTGGTCTCGTTGATGCATTTTTCAGAGGTCCCCATGGCTCTGCCTTTGGCGCCCAGATCAATGAAGCACTTTCTCAACAAGCCTCGCGGATGGAAAGAGCCTCTGCAGAGGAAAAGGCACGCAAGGCCGCCGTCGCAGCCACGGCGGCCGAGGCCGTTAAAAAACGCCCCCTACCTACTGGTCCGGCTGCCGATCAACCTGCAGATGCCAAGCGTCTCAAGGTCGAAGTCGACAACGCCGCAGCCAACTCTGCAGCGTTCCTTGCCTCGTTCGACTTCACGACGCTACCCATCGCTCTCGTGACGGACCTGATCGTCGCTAACCTCCAGGCGTTTTCAGAACCTACTCTATTGAGTCTCGTTCAGGCGCACAGACAAGCCAGGGAAGGAGCATCCGGGACAACTCCGCAACCATTGGATGGAGATGAGGAAACGTCGACTCTCGAGCTACCTCCTATCAAGGATGAGCCAGTCGATCCCCTCAAGATGGACATCGACGAAGAGGAGATGGAATATGAGCCGGATCGACTGAATGAAGCGGTGGGCTGCTTGCTTTTGACCTCGGGTTGCTATTGAAACGTTTCCTAACAGCTCTCCGGAGGTGCCAGGGTTGTGGATGAAGAGGAGGTCGTCGTAGAACTTCCTGAAGTCGCATTGAGCCTTGATTTGACCGACTTCAAGCTGCCGTCGCCTATAGACCCTACGGAAGCAGATCGAATTGCTCTCATGCGTGGGGCCCTTGATCGCATATGTGAGGGCGGGGCAGAGTTGCAGGAGGCATCCCATGCATCGTCTGCAGACGCTCTTTCCGACGACATGTGGATGCTGCTCATCGTTCGCATGATAACTCGTGTTGCTGAATCCCCTCCGGACGATTCACAAAATGAAGACAAGTCCAATGGAGAGGAAGAGCAATTCGCCGGATTCACCTCGCGGCAGGACAGGCTACGGCAGGTTCTCTGCGACTACATTATGGTCGACTTTCCGTCGAGGTAAACACTTCTGCCACCTAGATGTTGCCTGTTTCTAACGCTTTCGTTCAGATTGCGCCTCGCCACGGCATGGATGAACGAAGAGTGGTATAATGATCGAATAAGAATGGGAAACGGGTCTGACTGGGTACGATACTATCATAATGATTCCCGTTCGGCTCTCATACTCTGTCAGCGACCCAACTACGACTCTTGGCTAAACCAAATAGTCTCTTCGTATCAGACTATCCTTGAAAGCAAAGCGGATGGGAAACCGGACAGTAGAGATAAGGCGTTTGCAAAATTCCTTCTGGACTTGCCGTCCATACCGGCGGACGTCTTAGATCTTCTGCGTGACCTCTCCGTCGACCCTGACAAGTATGTTTAGTACGCAATGCCCAAATGCCGTACTGATCTTGGCGATAGGATGCATGTAGGGTTTACCAGTCTTCGCGAATTTGTGCTTGAGCGACCCTCGATGCGAGCGGATGCACTTCGGGTCCTGTTAGACCTGACAACGCACCCAGGTATGGTGATGGCCGAGAGATTTTATTTGATGTAGATATTGACCGCCGAGAACAGAATCTGTCACACGCCGCGCTGCGATCAATACCGTAAGGCGATGGGTGCCAAGCGTCGAACCCATGGATAGTATGATACGTGACTTTGCGCTACAGATACTACGCCGTTTGCAACAACGTCCACCAAAGGCCGCGAAGATTGCAAATGGAAATGGGAGTGAGGAGGACGAAAACATGGAAGATGGCCAACTCCCATCTGAAGAAATCATACAAACGCCATACCTCATCGAGGAAATTGAACTGCCAGCCGGGAAATCCGTCGTGCTTCAGCACGTTGAGCTACTCTTCGCCTTGTCCGTAAAAGTTCCAGAGTTCTTGGATGAGTGCGTTCATTTTACTGCTTCGAACGACATTCCTTGACGCCGACTTCTTCAGGATATTCTCGGCTTATGGACAAATGGACGTCTCCGTACAAGAAGCAGTTCAAGATTTGATTACCGCCCTCATCAAATCTTTGGGATCGAGCAATGGCAAACTGCTCACCCTGATGCGGACCTGCCCTCCCGGCTCTGAGTCACTTGCCCTTAGGGTGTTGACCATCTTCACGGAACATGGAAGACCCAGTGCACAACTCGTGGCCTTGGTCAAGGGCCTCATCGGCGAGCGTGATCTCGACGCACGCTTTCTTATTCCAATCATCGCGGAAATGGATAAGGTAAGGCTTACCCCCCATCATCTTCTTGAAGCTAGAATTGACTGGGAACACCTCAGGCGGATATTGTGCGCTATCTTCCCCGAATTGTTTCGATACTCAATGGCCAGCAAGAACCAAAGAATTTGGTTCGTTCCGTATTTAGCTCCGTCGTTACCACTCCACCACAAACATTCGGGAGTGTCACGTCGAATCTACCTCGTGTTCGGCAGAGTGAATTGCTGACGCCCGCCGAACTTATGGTCTTGCTGCACGAGTCTGAGAAGGAGATTGGGCTCAGGAGTGCCATTGAAGGTGTGTGTTCCACCTTAATGTCCGTCGTCGTATTTTTGCGTTCTCAAACTCCATTAGCTATTGGCATCTGCTTCTCCATGACGGATGTTTTCCGCTCAGAAATTCTCGCTGTGGTGATGCAACAGATAGTCGATGAACCTGTCTTGCCCGTGTTGTTCCTTCGAACGGTATGCTATGTTTCAAGCGACAGACACCGTCCACTGATAGCACCGTGCCAGGTGATCCAAGCAGTGACGACATACAAGTCATTGGTGCCGTTTGTTTCGACCACGTTGCTTTCTCGTCTCATCACCAAGAAAATATGGCAAAATCCCCACTTGTGGGAAGGATTCATCCGCTGTGCTAAAGTGATCGCTCCCGCGAGTTTTGGAGCACTCCTCCAACTACCCAAGGAACAACTTCGAGAACTCGTAGACAAGCAGCCTAGCTTGAAATCGGGTTTGCGCGACTATGTGACCAAAAAGGCAGGAAACAAGGCTCGTGTCGCTGGATACTTGGACATCTTTGGGGAGGATGATCATATACCGTCGACACCATCGACACCGATCGACCCGGCCCTCGCTGTGGCGTAGTCGTGTTAGACCTTGTATCATAACGTTCGTTCAGGTATCTTATTTCTGTGACTCGAAGTCGTGTAGCACTACAAGTAGCCTATCCAGAAGTAGGTTATAATATAACAGTTCGTGAAAGTGATCGAGCGAAAAGCATATTCGTGAACTGTATATGACAGTTTCCTCTTATACCAAGAGGATTCGGAGTTAATCCCGACCAGTCGCACAAACTACGTACACTGGCAGAACGCTGGGGCGAGGCATCATATCACACCGTGCATCGTGCACCGCTAGGGTGCCTTTATGATACGCGGCAATTCATAAACGAGGCAGCACCCGACTGCAGTCTTCTCTCGTTCCGAAACATGGCGAATCCACCCAGCCACAGCAGCGATGAACACTCCTCGTCACCTATTGCCTCTGTCGCCTCAGAGACCATGGATCGCGGCCGCTCACGGGTTCGGCGACGCTCAAATCACCACAGCGACCACCACTCCGTGAAAAAAAGGTACTCGAGTTCGTTTATCAAGACTCTAACAAGCTGTTCACTGCCGCGTGTCGTAGGGGATACCACACGTTCATGTCTTCATTTGGCAAGGCATTCCACGTCGAAAAGCGGTGGAAACTAGTAAGAGAGATGGGCTCGGGGGCTTACGGAGTGGTCGTGTGAGTCGCCGTGTCGTTCAGCGCGCGTCGTTCGCCCGCTCATCCTTGACGCAGATCGGCAGCAGACGAGATATCGCACGAAACCGTGGCCATCAAACTGGTCACCCGGGTATTCGAAAAGATTCAGCTCGCGAAGCGCGCCCTGAGAGAGATCACCCTTTTGAGACACTTTGCGAACCACGAGAACATCACGGGGTTGATCGACGTGGATGCTATATCTCCGGATTTCCAAGAGATGTGGGTGGTCTGCGTGCTCGTCGACGTTGTCGCCTTTCACTCAACTCTCTTTCGTACAGATACATTTTCATGGAGGTGAGCACTGTCGTCAGTGCAGTGGAGTCGGCAGCAATGTTGATCTACGATTTGATAGCCTATGGAAGGTCTGTCGTGTCCGGAAACAGATCCCGATGGTTTGTCACTGAGCGTTCACAGCCGATCTACACCAAATCATCAAGTCTGGACAGGCACTTACTAACGAACACGTGCAGTACTTTCTTTATCAGATACTCCGAGGTAGATCTCGCATTGGCCCGTTTTTGTTTGACGAACTTTGCTTTCTTAGGAATGAAATACATACATTCAGCGTCGGTGATACACCGAGACCTAAAACCTGGAAACTTGCTGGTCAACTCAGATTGCGAGCTAAAGATATGTGACTTTGGTTTGAGTCGAGGGTTTGATGCCACGCCCGACGAACATACCAACGGATACCTTACTGAATATGTTGCAACGCGATGGTACAGGGCGCCAGAAATTATGCTTGCTTTCAGGTAAACTGCATGAACGCGTTGCTCTTAGTTTACATCTGATCCATGACATCCAGAGGATATACCACAGCTAGTTAGTGGACAAAGACATTCACTGGAAGACCTGCTGAGATGATGAATCACAGTTGATGTTTGGTCCATAGGGTGCATTTTCGCTGAATTGCTCCTGGGGAGACCGTTATTTAAAGGGAAAGAGTGAGTTTATCTATTCGGCCTGGCAGAATACTCTGATAACTATGCTCTCAGCTATGGTCAGTTTCTACATATCACTCCCCGCTTTTCAGTATGAAGACGTGATTCTGTCCAGTGGATCAACTCAACAAAATCCTCGATGTGCTGGGTACCCCAGACGAAAATGTCACCAGTCGAATAGGCAGTGAAAGGGTATTCAACCAATGGACGGTCACACGACAGTTTCTGACGGGTAACAGGCGCAGGCCTACGTTCGATCTCTACCTATCAAACAGTCCATTTCCCTTAGAAAACTATTGCCAACTACCGACATCCAAGGCAAGTAGCGCAACTCGACTTCAGCCCTAATCTAATTATTCTCCAAAGCTCTTGACCTACTAGAAAAGATGATTGCATTTGACCCCTCGTCTCGTATTACCGTCTGTGACGCCCTCTCACATCCATGGCTTGCAGCATACCACGAAGAGTCCGACGAACCAGATTGCCCAACGAAGTTCGAAAAGTGGAGAGACATCGAAAAGCTCCAAACGCTTGACGAATTTAGAGATGCGTTATGGAAGGAAATCGAAGATTATAGAATGGAGGTGCGAGGACTAAAATCCGCAACTACCCCGTTTCCCAGCATGGCGGAGAGGGAACAAGTCCAAACTTCCCCAGACATATCGCCTACGACGGAAAGAGAGAGCAGGTTCCTGGACGCATCGTTGCCCCGGGTGAGCAGTCCGGTGCAAGAACGAGACTATGCAGACAGCCTCGCCCCTCCAACTATTACAGGGTCGGAGACCTTTTATGCGACAGAACCCACTGACCCTGTCGTCACTTATGCCCGGCGGTCCAGCATTGCGCCGTCTGTTCGGCATTCTACCTCTCCAATGGCGTCGACGATCCATCCCTTACCAGCGGGTGCGGATGACCTTCCCGTCGTAAATGGGGTAGAGTTTCCGAGCGACAAGTATGTCGTTCCCGCGAGGTCTAGGGCTGCATCGACCACCGGAGGAGATATCACTATGCGCAAGCTGTTACGAACACTTTCTACAGTTTCTATACACGAGAGCGTGGAGGGGCTACCTGGGGGTTTGGCGGGGATCGCGCCCATCGGGAGGTACATCACAGACCAGGAGTCGGAGGTGGATGGACCGACGAGCGAGATGCCGATCGAGTTCACGGGTAAGAGAGGTCATGGTGTTGTTGATGAAGAATGAGGGTCAGCCTTGAGAGGCATTCATGTTTATTATCAGATTGGAATGCCACACATCTATAGCACGGTAGACGACGCTTGGTGAGAGCTATGGATACAGGAAAGGATGTAGATTGGGTCTGATTTACTCGTCGCCAAGTTTGTGTTTGATTCCTATGAGGAGGTGAGTAAAGATACCAAGACGCCAGGGCAACAAAGGACCTACTATCGATGATATTTAAATATGCTATTGATGCTGGACTGTCAGGGTATTCATCCAAGAAACTGACACCATAATCTGCGCTCTTCCCGATGCGCGGATCTAGTGGTACCTTTCCCAACAACTCCACTCCAGTCTCTTTAGCCAGCCTCTCCGCACCTCCCGTGCTGGGCTTGAATATCTGGCTTGCCGTCTTGCAGTTGGGGCAAACGAACCCCGACATATTCTCAACCAGACCAAGGATCGGAAGGCCAACTTTGCGGCAAAAGTCGATCTCTTTATGCACATCCTGTAGGGCCACTTCCTGTGGCGTCGTGATGAGTACGGC
>JBBPTU010000022.1:0-22248 GCA_038094295.1 Tylopilus aff. beelii
TGTATTCACTTCGACTTTCGCAGGAGAGACTTGCCACTTCGGTCAAGGATCGGTTCAGCTTGGATGGACGACGCAATTTTTGCAGAAGCTTACGGGAGAAGATGCTGTCTACTTTGTTCCTTCGTTTTTCGTGGACACTTCTGCTTTCCAGAGCTTTAAGGGCGTGATTGATGGAATATACAACGTAAGGTAATGGTTCATCAAGCATTTCTATCACGCTAACGTACTACTCTTTTGGTACAAGTGGAACGGTGGATGGCCTACACGAGTTACGCAAAGTTCAAGCTTCTCGCGCAGTTCATTTTCTGATTCCGTCGGGGCCACAATAAGCGATGAACAGTATATCAATGCATTGCGTTCCATAGGTGGCTCATACATGGCCCCAGTTTCTCCTTGGTTCTTCACACACTATAGTCCGCGGTCCTTTAACAAGAACGTGAGGCATCTACCCCAAACAATGGATCGGTTCTAACCATAACCATTCTAGTGGATATACCTAAGTGACTACCATCTGTATGCTAAACGATGGGAATCTTTGATCAGTATCCGGGATCAAGTTGATATCGCTCAGGTTGTCTCTTGGAATGACTATGGAGAATCTCATTACCTTGGTCCGATCGAGGGTGGCCAACCGAATAGCCAGTCTTGGGTGAATGGGTTTGATCACACTGGTAAGTTTTACCCCCTCTAGCTTTACTCCATGTCTTAGCGCCGAATTACGCACCCAAGGCTGGCTCAGTATGACGTCGTACTATGCGGCTGCATTCAAAACGGGAGAGTACCCAGCCGTTTCGAAAGACCAGGTTATTATGTGGTCTCGTCCCCACCCAGCCCTTGCTTCGGCGCCAGATCCAGTCGGTCGGCCCAGAAACTACCAGGTCGTGAGTTGTTTTCAAAATACTCATGCCATCATCAGAACCTGAAGTTCTCTCGATTGCCGCAGACGATGGACAGGGTTTGGGTCGTTGTCTTTGCGACCTCCCCTGGAACTGTGACGCTTTCGACGACGTCCTCTGACTCGCAGACATTTAAAGTCGAAGCTGGAGTGTCAAAACTTTCGATCCCCATCAAGGCTGGCGGATGTATGAATGCCGTACTGCAAAGGAATGGTCAAACAGTCGTGAATCTCCAATCCAAGGATTTTTCTTTTGACCCTTCGCCATCTTCGTACAATTTCAATGCTCTTGTTATTTCTTCGAACTGATATCATCGAGATTCACTCGTTACTGGCACTACTTCTCATCTCACCATTCATTACTTTCCACCATTCATTACCCAAATACCCCACAACGAACGCGAGATTTTATACCGTATACCCCCTAGGTCTAAACCCAGAAAATAAGAGCTAATTCGTAATACTGTCTCCCGTTCGAATTGCTAGCTTGACCCGCAGTGCCAATGCTTTTGACTTTTGACCTATTTTTGGTAAGAGTAGGCGCGGAACCATTTCCCGGTGCGAACATCACTTGCGGCACCATGGACGACTCTGCCGATGCGACCGACGGTCTCGACGCTCTTGCCAACTTGCTCACTGAGCTCACCGCCAACTCTTTTGATATAAGCCTCCATGTCCAACACATCAATCTCGCGCGTTCTCTTGACATGGAACCGCAAGTCCTCGTGGCTCAAGAAATGGCCGCAAGTTACCTTGCGGTGGGGGATGACGTGTGGCTACCTCTTATCGAAGCAAAAACATCGTCTGCAAACCTGGAAAGTTTAGTCGACGTCATGGAGGTGTTGGAACTGTATGCACGCGCAGAGACCGACTACCTATGTATGTGAGGTTGCTCCTATTGCGGAAATGTGTATTGAGCCATTGTTACAGCGATTCCTATTTTACAGAAACATATTGAATTCTTGGTCGACCGCCATGCATATTTCACTGTACTCGAGGTGCCACCGGAAGAGCTAGGCGATCTTTTTTCTACCGCGTGGACGAGCGAAGCCATTTCAGACGTCGTATCTAAAGGTACTGGACATCTTACGAAGGTAATGGCGCCTCTGATACAGTATAGGGTGATCTTATTCTAACGTTTGGCTGGAAGAGTCGGTACCTCTGGGAGTTGCAAAGAGACTGGGAGCTTGAGATGATTGAAGCGGCTCCCCCGGCCGAAAAGTACGCGTTGTTTTCTCCAATTCATGTGTGCTCATTGCGAACGACAGGCCCGAACTCGTTCAACACGTCGAGCAACTCCATCTTACGCGCCTGCAGCAACCACATGCAGGTTAGTAGTGGCCGGCGCCCATTTGGTTCCGTCTCTCACCCATCCTTTCAATTCAAAGGTCACGAGGATACATATCAGTCATACTCCTCTTTTACCACGACGTACAAACCAGCAACCGAGTATGAGTCATTACTTGTCTCAGCCTCTAAACTACGAGCTCGTGCACTCAAAGCATACGAACGGCGAGAAGCTACAGAACTCTCGCTGGTACGCACCTATTCTATAAACTCGTTTTTTTCTACTTAATGTTTGACTTGAAGACTTCGCTCGACACATACATGCAATATCTTGCAGCGGAGAGGAAAGGCAAATCCCCAGATGTCTTCATTGTTAGTGGGTTGTTTGAACGATCGATTGCTGAGGCAGCGAAACTTCGTGTCGCGAATGGAGGAGCTGCAGAACAAACGTTGCGCAAACTTTGGGTAGAATACATCGATTTCCTGGTATGTGAAAGAAACCATGCTCGAAGCTTTCCACTGAGATGCATCTCTTTTGGTTAGCGAGGGCAAGAAGCAGACGAAAACGACATAGCACGCACTGCCCAGCGTGCAACGAGGAGCGTGCCTGGTTCGGGTGAAGCATGGGCACGGTATATCCGCCATTTGGTATGTTGTAGTATCGTCTACTGTCCAGTTCGCAGCCGACCCATTACAGGAGCGACTGCCAGAAGTGGGCGCAGAAGATTCAATGGATGATAGTGAATCGATCTCTGGTATTTTCCTCGTGATCCATGGAGTCTTCACAACATCTCTTAAGCTTTTGGGGCAGATGCCTACCAACGCGCACTCTCCACAAACTTCTTCATCAAAGCGAACCCAAAGGGTCCTGATTTGGACCCTGAACAAGTTGTGCCTTTGGTTCTTGCTCGTGCTGGTGCAGAGAAACGAGCGATTGAAGCTGGGAGAGGAGACGAGAACAGTTTTAGCACGTTAATTAAGGTGGTAGAAGACGGTATCGCGATGGTGAGACAAGGTGGGCCGTCGCAAACAGAGTTAGATCCGGTTGTCTTGACGCGACTCGCTTCTAGCCTCGAAGACCGGAGACCCGCGATTTAGGCTGGAGAAATTCCTTTCTGAGCTAGTGCGTTCCCTTTGACGTCTCTTGGGAACTGACTGATAGTCCTACGTACAGTATCGAAGTGCAGAAGTCCTAGACGGCACTATCGCCGTGTGGGCCTCGGCCGCTGCCCACTATAAATCCAGTTGGGCTGTATGGGTAGCTTACACTGATGTCCTCATGTGAGTAACTATGAGCACACTTTAGGTGGTAGCGTTCATTTGCAAGCGATTTTTCACAGCCGAGCGGACCAGCACGACGCCGCGCGATCCAGTTTCCAGGAGGTTAGCACTAAAAATCTGGACTATCCTGAAGCGCTTTGGGATGCTTGGCTCAGTTTTGAACATGCACATGGCTCTCTGACTTCACTTGAGGACGCTCTCGCGCGCATTGAGCGCGCAAGAACCCAGGTTGAAGGGAGACGAATGAGGGTGAGCGACTCTTTAGCCTACTTGATTCGCTTTGCTGAACCTTTGATAGGAGGCACAGAAGGCATACGAAGCAGCTCAGTATGTCATACAGCACGCAGCACCTACACCCGCACCTATGCATGTAGCCCAGGAAGTCCCTGCCGTCTCTGGTGATGGGATGGATGTTGATGTTCCGACCACCTCAACTCAATCTCAGGGGAAGCGCAAAGCAAGCGAGGAGCCCGAGGATGACGGTAGTACCAGTAAGAAAGTAAGGATGGGTATGAATTTATTTCAACGCTCTACGTATGTGTAGACTGATTGATAACGATTAGAAACTCCAGCTGCACCGCTAAAAAGGTACATCCCCTGCAGAATGTATGGAGCTAATGTTAACATGTCTACCGGTGTGGTCACAGGGATCGCGAGAATTGTACTGTTTTCGTCGCTGACATACCGACCGGAACCAGCGAGGAACGGCTCAAGGCACTTTTCAAAGATGTGCGTTACATTTCAAGGAACAAGGTGCAACATGCTAAACTGACTGCACAGTGCGGAGAAATACGTGAAATTAAGATCACCAATATGCCAGAAACCCTTGTTGCTACAATTGAATTTAGTGCAAGGGTACGCGATTTGGGTGCTTGAGGCGTTCTTCTCTGAATTGTGAGCAGGAGAGCATCCCCGCCGCACTCACAAAAGACAAGAAACGCATAGATGGAACGGAAATCAATGTGCACCTGGCGTGGCGCTCGACTTTATATGTGACAAACTTTCCCGAGAAGACAGATGATTCTGCTATTCGTGATCTATTTGGACAGTACGGCCTCATATTCGATGTCCGGTGGCCGAGCAAAAAATTCAAAGCGACCCGCCGATTCTGCTACGTGCAGTTCACGTTGCCAGTAAGCCCCCAGACATCTACTTTGGTCGTTCGACTACTGACATGACATGCAGGCCTCTGCAGAAAGAGCGCTCGAGCTACATGGCCATGAACTCGAGCCTGAACGGACGCTTAGCGTCTATATCTCGAACCCAGAGCGGAAGAAGGAGCGGACCGATGCCGATGCGAATGAGCGAGAGGTGTATGTCGCTGGTCTGAGTAAATTCACCAATAAGGAAGACCTCCAGGAAGTATTTTCGAGGGTGAGCCCTCATATCGCTTTGTCTATCACCATTGATTTGATGAGTGCATTTAGTATGGACCTATCAAGGACATTCGTCTAGCAGAAGACAAGAACGGTCAGGCAAAAGGCTTCGCCTTTGTTGAATTCGAAAATGAGGTATGCTTCGCGTACTTGACATCCTTACGCACAAATTTATTCGTGCTCAGGCTGATGCTCGAGCCGCCCTCTCTGCAAATAACTATGAGCTTAAGAAGCGTCGAATAGCGGTGACCATCGCGGACACCCGCGTGCGATCAAAAAACCGGTACGTGTATTGCTTAAAGAACGTGCAATAGATTCAATTGTTGGCATGTAACAGGGAAGGCTGGGCGGAAAGCGGACTTGGTCGACGTGCAGAAGCCCGTAATCGCTCTGTCCGTATTCGTAACTTGCCGACGGATACGCAAGAAGGGCTTCTGCACCAAGTGCTCGAGAAATATGCAAAAGTGAAACGTACCGAATTTTTGGCAGAAGTCGGCGAAGCAGTGGTTGAATTAGCGAACGCTGCAGTGAGACTTGCAGTTATGAACATCTGTCGTGTGCGTCGACTGACGAAGATGATTAGGAAGCAGGCAAACTGCTTTTGCGGCCAGAGCCGATCGTTTTCAATGGCATCAGTCTGGAGATAGCCGAGGAACCGAGTTCTACTCAGTCCCAGCCAGCTAAGCCGACGACAAGCACAGGGGGACTGTTCGTGCCTCGCACCGCGGCTTCAAGACCAAGAGCGGGTCTGGGTCGTTCACGCAAGCCCGGTATTGGCGCCCCGAAAGCTCAGGATAGGCCTGCCAATGAGACGCAGAGTTCCGGGAAGCCTGCAGGGAAAGGGCAGGATGATTTCAGGAAGATGTTAGGTTGATAGATCTGTTGTAAACCCCGGTGAAACACACCTACCAGATTTGGAAGTCAACATGAGTGCCGTTTGGGCATGGTCCGTGCGCGGTCGCCAAACGTATATAAGCCCGCGCGCGACATCCTGATTCCTTACCACTCTGGCCTTTTGGCTTAGATCAAGTGTAGTATCTGTTCTTAATAGTTTAACCACTATTATGAGGGCACCGCCCTCATTTTTTGGTTATCAAATTTTTGCCGCCCTTGTCCCTCGCGAGCTCTGCTTGCAACTCCGGGGGCGCGATGACCCTGCCACTGCACGACCGGCTTGTGTCGTCGGGGGATTTCCCTCGCTTTTGTCTTCTCTTTGCTGTCTCTCAACTTGGTGTCACTTGGCACCAATCCGGATTCAGCAAACAGACTGCAGAGGCTTTTGGGGCTTGTTGCTTGGCGCTCTCTTACCTTGTTTTGCGCTGCCTTATTAGATTCAGAATCAACGTTTTATTTTGTTCAAAGTCAAGCACTGATTGTACGCGGTGTTACTAACTAGCCTCAAAGACAGATCATGTAATTAGAGTTCTGGCTCCCAGTGCTGATGGTGATTGCACTGGCTAGTGTTCCAAGTGCAGAACGAGCCCTGAAGCTCGTGATCAAAGTAATATTATGTTTTCAAAGTCTTTCACGCCGTGTTGGGGGCCATCATACTTACGACGCACACAGTACTACTGGCTGCAGACAGAAACTGTACATTGAACTTACAGGGATAGTAATCCACAATTACAATAGCATCAAGGAAAGGCACTAGACTATGCTTCCATCACAGCTAGCTGTACAACGTGCACCGGGTGAGAGTGGACATGCTTAGCACACTCGGCCTAGGGCATCACAGCCCAAGATCTGTCGCCAGACCTCGGGTATACCCTCCTCTTCGCACCCTACTTGCATCCCGTTGTCTCTGAGGACATAGTACTCTCGCCCGGGGGTCTGTACGACTGCAACAGTTACGTGTAATGCTTCTCCCTTTGAGGTCGTGAAGTGGACGCTCTCGATGTGGTGGTGACTGCAAAGATCAGGATCACAAGCGCAGAACGAGATGGGCATTGCGTACGCTGGAAGATACATATTCACCGTATTCACGGATCGTCCTGTAGTTCTCGAAGTAATGCCACCTTTGCCGGGTAGACTGGCAAACTCTTGAGCCATCGCGCTCGTAGACATCCATGGACCGCTAATGCTGACGAACGACACTCGGTGAGAAAAGTGCTCGATCGGTGAGACCAGGATCTACCCGTTTGCCACGACGCTGGCCAAAATGTATCTCTCGGCGACGCGTTTCTTGGCGATGTTGTCCGCGTCCTGGCCACGAACGCGGTGTAACCACGCTTTGCTGATTCCTTGATGGTAGTCCTCGGTGTTCGACCATTTCACGCAATCTAGGAGGGAGCGCGGTCCAGCATCCGGCTGGGCTTGTAGTTGCTGAGAAATCCACACAGACCAGTCGGCACGTAGGCGATACCCGAGCGTAGCCACGTCCGTCGACGAGGGAGGTTGACCGATGACTTCGCATGTCGCTTCGAGTACGTAAAAGCTGCAGCTCCCGCCGTTACCGATATCCTGCGCGATAACTTGCCATACTTCACCTTTGACGACTTCCTGAACGTCTCGCACGACGCATCTCGACCAAGATGACGCGTCGTGGCCGTATGCCCCCACCGATATGGCGAACCACATCCGGGTTAAAACGAATCTAGTTTTAGTGTTTAGATGGGGTTCCGATTCGAGTCTTTGAGCCCTATTTCGTGACGAACCGAATAGCAATATCGACTTGCTTTTCATCATTCGGGCTAGTCCACAGATGTTCGGACAATGGATTGTATCCGATCGAGTGGAGGTATCGACCAAGGAACGTCCGGTAGAACATCTGTCGTCGTTCGGAAGCCTCAGCCATACGGAGTCGAAGATATGGCCAAAAGTTGGTCATATTCCTCGGATGCTGCTCGAAAATGACATCCCAACGACGGCCGGCGTAGTTCCTCGATAGGATATGGGTAGCGGAGAGGTAAACTGGTATGAACAGCGGACTCTGGTATGACGCAAAACCATGGGCTGAAAAGAATATTCCCACCTGCATACCGGAACGTTCTGGATACGAGCATGCATGTGCGCCTGTCCTTCGGGGAAAGGGAGCTTAGGATAATGGCCCAGCGATGCACCCATTTTCGCTCAGATGCTCTTGGAGGGAAAGAAATAAGGGAAAGGACAGGAAGGGGTGTTGCCTGAAAGCTATAATCAAAGGGAGAGTCGGCGGAGGCTGTAAGTGGTTCTTGAGGTTCCTTGCTCGCCTGGACGTGTTTTACAGGTTTGGGTCTTGTAATCACAACTATCGGCTTGAACCGAGAGGGACCAGCAGTGGTCTGACGAGTAGCAGAGGATTTGCTTACGCCAGAGGGCTGCTCCATGGGAATTGAGACGCCTCCATAAAGTGATTGGTTACGCCGCGTGGGTAATTCAGGGACTTTGAACGCATCGACTGGTAGCCTTTGCTGAAGCGTGATGGCCCTTGGAACTGGGGGTTCGTGGCTTGTAGCAGTTGCCGGCCCCGAGTCGACGGATGTCTTGGTCCGTTTCGGAGGGGCGGAGGAGTCTATATGCGCAAGTCTTTTCGTTCCAGATGGTTTCCGAGTACTTGTAGCGGCGTTGTTCTGCAATGATTTCGAGTTGATAGGCGGAGCCTTCGCGGAAGATGTTTCGATCGGTGCATTGCACGCGACTGCTGGCCGAATGGGTAGGTTTGGAACTTTAAGGACATTCCCTTCATGACCGGTAGAGGAAGACTCGTTACGTGCGGGTTCCCGGGTCCGGACTGTGGCCTCGTGTGGAATGGTGGATGCCGCTATAGCCCTGTTACTTTGCCCATCAGAAGGTGTGGTCGTCTTCGTCGGCACGGCAATCTCAGCAAGCTTTTGCAAGAGTGCGGCCTTGCTTAGCTTTGAGTAACCGGTAATCCGTCGCTCTTTACAGAGTGCTTTGAGTTGAGGGACAGTGAGCTTGCTGAGATCTGACGGGGCGGAAGCGCCATTCGGGGCCATGGTGATCGCTCTAGTCAAAGCCACGTTCTTCCGATCGACTCGGAACCGACGCTTAATACACACATGCTACGCATACACCTCCGCATGTTCAATTTTTGTGGTCTCTCACCCAACTCTCGACCGTGAAGCAACCCATTAATTCGTTTACGTTGAGCCCATTCTCTCCCAGCTTTCTAGCGGCCGCCTTTCGTCGCTTTCGTCCATCCGTCGTCGGAATTTCTTTCCATGATGGATCATTGGCGTGTCTCGCAAGAATCCAGTCAGGGGCCATAGGAATCCGTCGTTTCTCCTGGACAGAGCATGGGTTACCAGGAGAAAAGGTACGATGGATTATGTTACCTTCTCAGCGGCAACTCGCCGTTGCTGTTCCCTCAGTTCCTCGGCTAGTGAAGGGAGAATGCGGACGATGCGCCGCTCTACTGGAGGGCCATACAAGTCCTCCGGGTCGTCATAGATCTCGTCGGCAGCAGCAGCAGCATGGTTAACCTGAGGTTGGTTCTCTGCCCTGACGGTTGGTCCTTGCTCATTAGTAGTACTTGCGATGCGCCCAGGGGGAGCTTCTGCGACAGACTTGGACCTGACTGAAGAAGGCCCTTGTGATACTCGTGGACTTGAAGTGGATTCAGAAAAGGTGGGAGGGTCGACTTGCATTTCGAAGTCATCCTCGGATGATGTCGCCGAGACAATGCTTCCCAGCTTTCGCGCAGCCTTGAACGGATGGAGCTGCGTCAGAGGAGTAGATCTCTGATAAGCTTTCTTCTTTTCTTGTAAAGTGAGTGTGGCAGGAGGAGGACCTGCCACTTGTACGTCCTGGCCTGTGGTCTGCGCTGGAGCAGGCCGAGGTTGGACATGGGGTTGATTTGCTGCAGATGATCTCATTTCCTCAGAAACAAGGGTGCGTTTCAGCAGAGTCGCGCCTGTCGGCTCCAGTTGTTCGGACCTGTTTCGCTCTCGGTCGGTGGCATCTACCGTCATGCTCTGCGAAACTCTTAGGAGGCGTGTCAGGCGCCAAGATACAAATCATTACATACCGTCTTCTCTCTGACACGTACATCTGTTGTATCCAGAACGCTAGCAGAAGGTGTAGTATCTCTGATGGTTGGACCACGACTTGGAGCCAAGCTCTCGCTGGCCTCACGCGACCCGGACGACGTCGTCTGTTCGCGGCTGGACGTCGCGCTTGGGGTCGCCGACGCGCATTTCTTGCACCGCCTGCACGTCCAGCTACTGAGATCGCCGGACGTGTTCCCCTTGTTCGTAGCGCGTATGAGTCCAATGAGATCATCATCCTCCATAGGAGGCATAAGACATCCTACACGGTCGGTCGATAAGGCGATCCGTGGAGGGACGGGGACGTACTGTGGTGCCAGTTCTTCCTACATGCTCGACAAGTCAACAGGAACGCGTCTGGCCGGCTGTGTGTTTTGTCGCAGCGTTGACAGGATAACATATCGAGTCAAGATGGGGTTAGGGTTACTGCTGTGGCACGAGCCTTCTCTCCGGGAACCATGGACGAACGCATTCAAGTCGCCAGTGCTTTCGTGCTGCAGTCGCCGCCGGGAGAGATCAACGACGTCCTCAACGGTTCGCGTTCATGTTCGCTTCTGCCAATTGCGTCGGCTCACGACACGCTCGGATGCACGCGTAGATGTACGCGCCATCGTCAACGACGACGACGTCCTCGAAGATGGCCTCCTTCCTGCCTTGCGGGAGTACAATCTCGCGCAGTTCATCCTGGTGGACGTACCAGGCGCGGAACACCAGGTAGATCCATTGTCCTTTTGTCATCGTTCTTTCTTCAAATCACTTCTTTCAGACCATCGTTAGTGACGTCGCGCGCATGCCAGATTGTGACGACGACGAGGAGCGTTTCTTGGATCCACGTTCCAAGACGTCATTCACGTTCGATCACCTGAGACTGGCACGTACACCCGATTAGCAGCCAGCGCGTGTTCGATCGCTAACAATGTCGTTAGGAAGCATCTGATCCTCGTCCAGAAGAGCCCGATCCTGCGACAGAGCCTCTCCGGTGAGCATGCCATGATGTCGTACTAGGAATATCCTTAGAAAAAAACCAATCCAGCGCAGCTCTCGAATCGGCCGCGTTATCCTACCTCGCGGGACACTATATCGACGGCGTAGCTGCCGTCTTTACATCCAAACCGCCTGGCGAATTTACGATTCAGATTGTTTCCAATAAATACAATCCATCCAACTTTTGGTTCGTGATCCTCCTAATCGTTTCCCGTCGACTCATCATCGAAGCCAGGTCGGGTAGATGGCGTTCTCATTATCAGATCGACTTTGCAGAGTCAAAGACGATCCAGGGAAAGGTCCTGGTTAACGTGCACTATTATGAACAAGGAAATGTGGGTACCATTCTGATCATTCACGAGCTCCACACAGATTTGCGTATAGGTCCAGCTAGAGACATCACACGATATATCTATACCGATTACGCCTGCAGTCAACAATACATCCCCGAATTCTGCGGCGAACAAGATACTCGCTCTGATAGAAGCAGAAGAGACGCGGCTACAAACGTCGCTGAATGATGCGTACCACGAAATGAGCGAGAAAGCATTCAAGGGTCTTAGGCGTGCACTTCCTCTGACCAGACAGAAGATCGACTGGGATAAGGTGAGTGCGTTGCATTTTCGTCGAGAGCTTGTTTAACATCTTCAAGGTAACGGGATACAAGCTTGGTGCAGAGCTTACAGCGAGTAAAGGTGCCTTCATCCCTACATCGTAAAATCCGTGGTGTGCGCTTTTACCTGGTCTGTCCACAAGTTTCGCATATCGAGGTGATGAAGATCTGTTAGATGTATTCCAATATTAGGCCGCGTTTCCTAACATGTAAGGTAGGAACATGCTAGTAAGGTCAGCTTTACACCATGAAATAGGGTTACACAAGATCAAAGACCAAGAATATTCATTTAACATCCACGTTAGATCATAGCCTCGCCTTGAATTGGTCCTCCGTAACACCTTTACCCATGGCTGCTGTAGACGAGACCCCACCTGTGACGGTCTTGAGCAGACTGTCTGCGTAGTCTCCACCGCTCCACTACGTAAGGGTGAGCAAGGACCATCAATTCGTGCAGGCGCGACAAGCGTACCCTTTGGTGTGTCAAAACATCGCATCCAATCTCTCGCTCCTTACTCTGCACGATCTCAACGTAGGCTTTCATGCCCTCTTTTGCAAAAGCCCCCGCGAAAAGATCGCTGATGTATGCGTTCGAGTGCAGACCACCGAGCTGAGATCAAGCGCATCAGCTCGCAGCCCTGCGCCCGCGCGTCCACAACCCTACCGTAATGAATTGCCAGCAGAAGCCGAGCTTCCCGAGCTCCCAGATAAAGTTCTTCATATCATTGGTGTTGAGCCCGGCGGCCTCCCAGTTGAAGGATGGGCTGAGGTTGTACGCGAGCCAATGACCTGGACGCACGGCATGAACGCCATGCGCAAACTCCTGCGCCTGCGAGAGGATGGGCTTCTTCGTCTCCATCCAAAGGGCGTCGGCGTACGGGGCGTACTCGATGCAACGCATGATCGCACACTTGGTGCCACCCTGGTACCGGTAATACCCTTCGCGCGTCCTCGGCGTGTCCCAGTCCCAGTAAGGGACGTTCTTTAGCCCAAACTCTTTCTGGGCAACGGCGACCGCTTGGGGGTACGACGTGTGCGACACCCGATCTAGGAACTGCTGCACGACTGACCGCGACGAGCCTTGCGAGACCAGCGCATTCGCCAACGTCTCTGAAAAGAGCTGCAGATTCGCAGAAGCGACCCAAGCATCTTCGACGGCCTGCAAGTCATCGCCCGACTTGCCTGCCGCCTCCGCCTGGAACATGATGCTGACGAGCGGCGGCAGTGACGCGTTCGTCGAGCCCAAAATGAACGGATGGTCCCGGTCGTCGATGTTGGACGTGATCAACGTCGCGGCCTCCGAGTCCGTGCGCGCGACGACGAGGTTCTCGACGCCCATGATATCGAACTGGAACCGGATCGCGACGAGGCGGTTGATGTGCTCTCCGACGGGGACGAGCACCTTGCCACCCATGTGCCCACACTTTTTGGTCCCTGGGGCCTGATCCTCGATGTGAATCCCGGCCGCGCCCTTTTCGACGAACAACTTCGCGAGCTTCATCACGGCCGTGAGACCCCCGTGACCGGTATCGGCATCGGCGATCATCGGACGAAGGTAGTCGATGCGGGGCGTCATCGCGAGCTCGGCGTCGCTCATGCGGGATCGTGCCTCGCGTTGCTTGCGATCGTGGAAGAGCTGGGCCATGAACAGGTGCTCTACCTTGTTGGGCACCGTGTTGGAGGGGTAGTCTGTCGCGGCGTCTCGTCAGATGCAACGCGCAAACACGAGCCTGGACTCGCCTGCGAGATCGGGGCCGGGTTCGTTCGTGCTCGACGCGGTCGAGGAACACTGCCACCCGGAGACGTACACCGTCTCGAGGTACTTGGCCATCTGGGTGACCTGCACTGGGTCGAGCCTGTGATGCATGAGATGACGAGGTTTGTCACGGACGAGCGTCACTTACGCGCCATAGGTATGAGATGGCGTTCTGTTCTTGGCGTGTTCGGATAAAAGGGTAAAGAGTTTCTTTCCCTGGATGTCAGAGGGGTACGAGATGCGGATCGACCCTCTCTTCGAGACCACCTGAGTTGCTGTGTACGGCCGTTTGACGCGCGCAAAGCGTGAGCTCTACTTGGGTGAGCGATGGTACGATCGGATAGGGGCATATTGACGCACCTTGAACCATCGTTCGACCTGGGCAACTTCCGCCTGGAAAGCAGAGCGTTCTTGAATGACCATGACTGTGGCGGGGGCGAAGAGTACAGGAAGAGTGTCTCACAACAATCACGGCCCGAATCATATTAATCTAGTCCACAAGCGGACCAAGACCGGCAATCGCATGTGATTCCACCAATGACTGACCGTGTCTCAAGCCCGCACAGCTCCGATCTCTGCGTCGGCAAACGTGCGCACGCCCGTGATTACGCATTATCTCCCCCATACAAGTGGGTACATACATGGTAGCTGAAGCCCTAAACTCTAAATGCACCTGCTAACCGACCCCACGAGGCAGTTTGGCGTGTCTGTCTGAGTATTGAGAGCTGGTAAGCCGTCAAGGACCGGCTCCGATGAAACAAGGTTTATCTGCGGTCACCGTCGTAGACGAGGCCCGCTAGCCCGTAGCGTACCACGAACGCCACTACACTCCCGAAGACCTACCCATTTGTAAATGCCATCGAGTCAATGATTCATTGAACCGACTACACTTACCTGCGTAACCATCAGCACCTGCACCAGCCGTTTCTCTGTCATAGGTCCAAAGCGCACGAGGAAGAAATTCAGGATAGTCAAGTTGGTGGCCTCAAGGATCCGACCGTTCTCCGGATGGATGGTAAGATCTGTCAAACCCAACGCTGAAAAGAGCCGGAGGATGATCATGGCAAGCTTGGATGGTGCCTTTTCAATCAACTTGGCCTTCGAGGGGTGTAAAAGATTGGTATCCGGATCAAATCTATCGATCAATGATTTAAATGTGAATGCTAGAGGAGTTGTCGTAACTGACCTTGGGAGGCGATGTCTAGGGCATGGCACCAATCCAAATAATTGCGGACATGACAGGATGAAATTGAATATTTGGGGTAGAAAGAACAAAAGTAACGTCTTGGAAAAGTGTCCCTGTATACCGACAACCGAAAAGGCCATCCCAGTGACATAACAAAGGGTATCACCGGGGAATGCGCGAGCAGGATACCTATTCATGGAAAGGTTCGTCACATACGTAGAAATGGCGGGAGGAGGATAGCACGTACCAATTGTGGTACATAAAACCCAAACAGACACCAAGCAAGGGGAGCATGAAGTAGAGGCTGAACAGATGTCTGTCCACCAACTGGCTACTGCCATAGGACATGCCAGCATGCCATGCACCTCCTATTTCCACCTCGGCTTGACTCCCAAGGAGATGAAGGGGTATTTTGAAATCTATGGGCCACGGAAGGTATAACAGATCGTTCAGGATAACAGACATGGCGATGATGACGGCCTGGCCGACTTCGGAGCCATTGATGCCAGCGAGAATGTTGATGCTGTTGGTGGTGAACGTGGAGAGGAGGGACATGTATAAGTAATAAAGTGGACCTGGCATAACGTCAATGTTCTGATGCAACCGTCATCGTACCAACGAACCCAGATTTACCAGCACACCAAGGAAACGTCTAAAAGGAATTGGTACTACAACGTGCGTGTTGCCTCCTTCGGCATAGTATACCATGAGCATGGGGATGGCTGCAATGACTGGTATTGGGAGCTTATGCCGCCATCGAATATCAAAGACGTCGTCCAAAAATCCCAGTATGGTCGCCATCAATATCGATAGCAGCGAAGAGAGATATACAGATAGCTAGACCGAACGTTGCAGCAACATACGCCAAATTAGACCGTAATGCCTCACCTCGTGGTGCATGGAGGCAATGTCCTGAAGGCCTTCGAGGGTCTTCCGGCTCTCCGGAAGGCTTCCCACCGTGTCGGAGAAGGAGAATGGGATGAAGAGGATTAGCAAAAGGACGTATATAGAGGCGCATACGAGCCCCTGGCTCTCTGGTCTGTGTTCGGTGTAAGGCGTAAGCCTGGATCTCTCGCGAGAAACATACATGAAATCTGTATAGACTTTAAGGAGATCCTTTCCCTTGAGGTTTGCCTGTATGAAACTTGGACCAAGGGCCGGTATCAAGTACAATGAGGCTAGAAATGCGAATATGGAGAACCCCACGGAGGTAAATAAGACGGGGAGTGGTGGTGGTGGGTCAAGGAGAGGCCGCACGACGAACCATGCCGCGACGGGGATGAGGGAGACGAGGAGAAGATTAGGAAGCGGTCTCGCGGGTGGTATTGGTGCCATCGTGCTATGAGATGAACATTAGTCGTGGTGAAACGTGTACTATGACTAGCTTGCCAATTACGGCCACTACACCTTGGGCTTTGAACCCGGCTCGGTGTCAGATCAGGGCTATCCAGGGCAAGGGTCGTGGTGTGTTTGGTGCGATACGTTCGTACTCTACTTGCGCACAGACTGACTGTTTTCAGCTGCCCAAGCCATTCCAGCTAGGACCGTAATCGAAATCAGCCCCGTCTTGTTGTTTGGCAAACAAGAGTACGATGAACATGGCAAACATACCCTCCTTGATCACTACACTTTCAACTGGAGAGATGGCCGAATGGCCCTCGCGCTTGGTCTAGGTCTGTGCTATCAACTTCTGGGTTCACCTCGAGCTTACCACCAAAGTGCAGGCTCGTTATTCAACCACGCAGAGAACCCAAACGTGTCGTTTTCCTTAGATGCAGAACGAGAGTGTATCGTGTATACCACTACGCACGCAGTTCAGCCAGATGAAGAATTGTGTATATTCTATGGCCATCGCCTTTGGTTCGACCCCATCGACGGTCCGCGTAGAACCTCTGATCCGGAGGACACCGATCCTTGGGGCGGCCTAGGGGACATTCAAGGATACCCAGATGACAACGCCGCCAGCGCGTCTTCGAACGTGTCTAAGGACTCGGACGTTATGGCAGAGGATGATCTTCCATTTACCTGGAGAAAGCTTGGTCTTGATAGAGAGGAAGAACAACTTGACGACATCGAACTCGGTAATCATTTCTACGATCCGTCATCAATCCCTGCTGATCGTCTTGCATAGTCCAGGCGTGGGTCGTAGATATACCCGACCAAACATGCATCGCTGCCATGTTAAAGTATGCCAACGATCCTGCGTCCTCTTTCATCGTGCTGACGTGCCTCTCCCAGATGGCTCAAACAATCCGGACTCGACAAGGACACACTGTCCCATCTCAAACGCGTCCGGAGACAAGCGTCCCAATGTACTCTTCTCCTCGACACGACCCTCGACTCCCCAACACTCCCTCCCTCGCCTCTCCTGGACTTGCCGTACCAGCTTCTCGTCCCACGTTACCCTGCGCTCACGCCAACCTCACTCGCACTCAAAAACACTTTTTGGCCGACTGTCTTTTCCCCAAGACGAAAATGGGAACCCGAACCATGGACAAGGGCCCAGGTCCGCTGGGCGTCCGATGCTGTGCGTCGTCTCAAACAAGCTTCCGTGCAGATCGCCCAAAACCAGAACGGAGAGGTCTGTCGGTCACCGCTTTCACGGTCACATGGTTTGCTCACGTTCGTCGTCCAGCTACCCATCGTTGCATACCTCCCGATACCCTATCAAGACCCCAGCCAGCTCTCACACTCATTTTTCGCGTATGACACCCGCACATCTACCAAACACCCCCTCCGTCACGCCGCCTTCGACCTCATTCGCCAAGTCGCAGATTACCGCGCCCGCGAGACGCCACAACCACAGGCAGAAACGGCCAAGAACGGCGCACAGTACCTCCTAACGGGACTCTCCCTCTTCATCACACACGAGCCTTGCATCATGTGCACCATGGCGCTGCTCCACTCGCGCGTCAAGGAAGTGTTTTACCTCGTCCCGATGCCCAGGACGGGGGGTTGTGGCGGCCTCGCTTGCGTACCCTCCCTCAAGGGCGTCAATCACCGGTTTACCATCGCTGTGTGGAAAGAGGATTCGGAAGACTGGCCCGACCCGTTGGATGCGGGAATCGATGCATGAGATGACACACGCGGCCCACGTTAGATAGCCGTTCTCTTCTGGAGATACGGCATCGGCCCGTGGCTCCGGGTAGCATCGTATCGTTCTCTGGGGACGTCGTAATCGAAGCACGGTCACGCGCACGACCGGCTCGTCATCCCGTCTGGCTTCTGAAGCCCAAGTCTGTGCCATGCCAAGACGGTCATAGGCTATGATCGCGGCACCTTCGGTGCGCGCTCCGCTGGGAATATACTTTCCGCCTCTTGATCAGTGATCAGTACTGATTGTTGCCAACGCCATCGATCACGCCACCAGCCGCTCAAGCCACCCCGGCACACCGTGATCGGAACGCTGCTCGGCCGAAGGCGAAGAGGAGGCGTAGGGGAGATGTGTCCTACTTGCTCAGTCGTGTTTCGGTGCAAGGACGCCGAGTTCGCGTCTGGTCCAAGTTTGTTGCGGTCGCAGACTTGCCAGGACCCCATGCTATGCGCCAGATGGTCGAGGTTCGCCCAGATTTGGAGGAACGCGGGTGTGCGCGGTCCGTTGGGAGAAGGATCGTCGTATATCGCAGTGACGAGTTTAAACCCTGGGACGAGATTCTGGATGGAGGCCTAGCGCGGGCGACGCATAGCCGGGGCCTACCCCGTGCAAACCTCACAACTCAGACCCGCGTCCGCGAAAGAGTGGTATGTGATAGCCATCCGATGTACCATAAAGTATGCAAGAAAACCAATGCCCAGTCTATGACGTCTACTCGAGCCGTCCCGCTCACAAACGCGCAGACGCGCGCGCCATCCTCGGTGGTTGCCACATCTTGTCCCCCACGAGCTCCAACAGCTCGTCGTCGGGCAGCGTACGAAGATACCGGTTCGCGTCGAGCCCCTCCTTTTGCGCCTGCCGCACGACGGCCAACGCGATCCGCGCGCTCAGCGCCCGAATCCGCGCCAAACGCGGGTACACCAGCCCCGCCCCGCGCTCCTCCGCGTTCAAGCACGCCGCGAGCGCAAACGCCGCCTGCTCGACCATGCCGTCCGAGACGTGGCGCGCCCTGGCGAGGATCGCGCCGAGGCCGATGCCGGGAAAGATGTACATGTTGTTGCCCTGGCCGGGTTCGCAGCGCTTTCCGTCGTGCGTCACGGGTTGGTAGGGGCTGCCCGAGGCGTAGATGACGTTGCCGTTGGACCTGGAGGGGGTGAGGGTGGAGGGAGGGAGCGGAGGTGCGGGGCTTACCATGCGATGGCGTCTTGGTAGTCGAGTTCGCAGAGGTGGATCGGGTTGGATAGGGGAAAGATGATGGGGCGCGCGTTGTGCGCGGACATGGTCTTGACGACGTCCTCCGTAAACGCGTTCTGAGACACGTGAGCACGGCAAGCGCATCAACCCAAGACACTCACGTTGAGCGTGCTCAGACCGAGCAGCGCAGTAGGCTTGACGTGGTTGATGATGTCCACCAAGTTGGTCAGCCGCGGGCCGCTATAGTCGGTACGAGCAAAGACTGGCTAATCGCTTAGCGTCGCATACACGTATGAGAAACTTGTGCGCGCACATTTCTTGTGTTCCTGGAGACCCTTGCGGTCCGCCGTGATTAACCCTTTGGAATCGACGGTCTGGCGCCATTTGGCTTGAGCATGGGATCGACACTCTAGGCACTCGGTCACACTCACGTAAATACGAGATTTGGCCTCTTCGAGACTCATGCCCTGGCTCGTGAAAAACGAGAGCAGCTGCTTCGCGACGCCGATTCCCGCAGAGCCCGCGCCAAAGAACAGCAACCTGTGATCCGACGACGGTCTCCCCGAGGCCGCACAAGACAGACGAGCAGCGTTGATGAACCCAGACAAGATGACAGATCCCGTGCCTTGAATCTGTCGGCGGCGATCAGCGAGGGACGAGTAGGAACGAAACATAGGGGCCCTACGTCATCGTTGAAGACGCGGTATCGGTATCGGTACCTGTCGAGATACCTAAACGCGTTGTCCGTCGAAAAGTCTTCAAACTGGACGAGCAAGCTCGGGAACACGTCCGCCACCGCTTGCATGAACTCGTCCATGAACGCGTCCATCTCGAGCGGGCGTCAGTCGCGCGCCGCCTGACGCGAACAGACGCACCTCCTCCGTAGACGGCCTCTTCCTCCGCACGCCAATGTAGAGCGGATCGTCGAGGTACCGCTGAGTATTGGTCCCGAGATCGAGACAGATGGGAACCTGAACAATCGATCAAACGCGCGTCACGATCGAGCGACGCCGACGGACGCACGGTCGAACCCGGCTTGATCCCCGCGCCGGCGATATACAAATCTCTGCACGTTTTCGTGAGCGCCGCGCGCGAGCGCAATCAGCGACGCACGCACAGTTTTCCGATGCTGATGGGGAGCCCGTTGGCGCCGAGATCGCCGAGCCCGAGGATGCGCGAGCCTGGAGGGGGCACGTGAGCGTGGTGTGGGCGGGCATGCGGGCATCGACGTACCATCGGTGACGACGGCGATGCGCGCGTCGTCGAGGTTGGGCCAGGACGCGAGGACGTCGCGGATGCGGCCCTTGTCCTCGATCGAGACGTAGAGACCCTCGGGTCGACGCCAAATGTGCGAGTAGTTGACGCACGCCTCGCCGACCTGCGGTTCCGAGGTGAGATCCGCACGCATCCGCCGACGCGACGCTCACCGTGGGGGTGTATAGGATGGGAATCACTTCCTGGGGACGGGGTCAGCCAAGCAAGACGGGCGACGCGGGGAGGCGCACCGGCATGTTCCCGAGGAGAATATCATAAAAGAGGTTCGAGTCGCGACCTTTGAGACCGTTGAGGAAAATGTACTTTTCGAGCGAGACCGACTTGGACCGCAGCTGTGCAAGACAGCGCTGGCGGTGGTCCGTGCTCGCAAGGTGAGGCGGAAACCGGGCGGGAGACATGGCGTGAAATCGGGCGGCTCGTGGAGGGGCACGGACAGCGTTCAAGGTGGAGCGAAGACGAAAAGCCATGACTGGGAAAAAAAACTTGTTCGGTACGGGGACTCATAACGACACGAATGTAGTAGCCGACCGGGAGATGGATCACACCGGACGGCCTCCGCTCCTCGCCGACTACCAAAACGCCCGCCGTCTCTCCCTGATCGCCCGCCCCGTCGCCTTCCGCTCGCCCCACCCCGCCCTGACCGCCTCCACCTTGGCCTCTTGCCTCTTCCCAAACGCCCTTCGCAGCGTGCGTGGTAGCGCGGCGACCTGCGACACGAAGCTCGGCGTGCAGTCAAACATCTTGGCGAGCTTGTGACAGCTGTACACGTTCGGATCGGACCGTCTGAGCGTCCGCAGTTTCTCGACGTCCTCGCGCGACAGACGGGCCGGGGTGGGTCTGTACGCGGACGGACGGAGGAGGGGTGGGAGGGCCCCGTCGGTGGACGTGGCGGGTCGCAGCAGCGGCGACGCCGGGTCTAGCGTCGTCGAAAAGGGCGACGGGGCCGACGGGGGTGGTCGGTGGACAAAGGAGAGCTTTCCGCCGTCGAGCGGGGTGACTCTGGCGTTGCGCAGCGGGTCTGGGAAGCGCGCGGGGGGCTTTTCTGGTCTGCGGGTGGCGTAGGTTCTGCAGGCCTGGGCGAGGCGGGGCCTGAACATGGTGCTGGTCGAAAATAAGAAGCACTCTCACGCGAAAACAGCGCCACAGTCACCGCCTGGCAACGCCCCATTACCGGCTGTGTTCGTCGATCTAGCGGTAAACGCTATCTGTGTGATCACGGGAAATAGTGCAGCGCCTCGTTGCCAATCGTTGCTATATACGAAGCCGTAAATGAATGCAAGATGCGGGTCTGGAACTATCCTACACCCCCATATAAGTACACATAACAATCAAGACAAAACCAGTCGAACGAATAGGTAAAAAGGAGCGTGATCTTCCTAGGCCGGGCCACGAATAAAGAGGTGTGCGCGAATACGAAAGCAAGCGACGCAAGAAATCGAGTCATAAATCAAGGGGGACTGTCCGCGGTGCTGGTCCGTGATCTATAAAAGACCAATAAGAAATCACGACTTGTTGCCGTCTCGGCTCGCCGTCTGGCCCTCGACGGTCAGCCCGTTGCCGTTGCCATACGTCCCGTAGTACATCCGGGAGACGGCCCGCGAGTCTGCCGGTCGCGCTGTCGACGCGGGTCTCACGGGGGGCGTGGGTTTCGCAGCGTTCTGAGGGCCAGACGGCCGCCGCGAGTGGCCGCCGAGGGTATACGAGCCGAGTGGCTCCGAGCGCGCGCTCGCGGCCGAGACGGACGGTCGACGGTTGAGGTCCACGGGGGGCGACATCGACGGCTGGTGTTCCTCGGGCGAGGTGGCCGCATCGGGCCCACGCTGGGCCCCGTTCTGGAGCGTCTTGCTGCCCTGTGGGTATCCAAACCCGGAGGCGTCCTGTCCCCGGGTCGACGAGGACTCTGCGCGGACGGCGAGCAGGGCTTCCTCGAGCGATTCCATCCGCTGGCGGAGCATCGTGATCTCCTCGCGCATGACGCGGGTGCGCTTCTCGACCAAATCCTCCACGATCTCGTCCATCTTTTCCTGCTGCTGCTTGAGCGAGGCCATGAGCGCGGTGGACTTTTGGAGCTGCTCGGACAGCCAGCCCTTGAGCTGCTTCGAGTCGTTGAGTGCGTCGTAAAAGACCTCAAAGGGCGCTAAAAAGGCGGACTTGTCGCCCGAGTAGCCGGGGTGGTGGAGCGCGTGGGGCGTCGGCGGGACGAGGTTGTTGGCGATCGGGACGGGGCGATTGGGGGGCGAGGGCATCGTGCGGGTGACCAGAGGGGCGGCGGCGCCCTGGAGACTGAAGCGGGTGGGGGTGGGGGGGACGTTGCCGGGGACC